>VZSZ01000921.1:3294859-3311161 GCA_013398815.1 Ibidorhyncha struthersii | reverse complement strand
AAAAACAAAGTCCCCAAGGAACCAAGCACCAACACCCCCCCGCAAACTCCAAACATTAGCTACTGTCATCACAAGTAAACACATATTAAACACAGAAGATGCATGGATAAAATTAAAGAAATGAAGTCCTTAAACCAAGGATAGTGAGACATTCAGCAAGCAAGCAAGATTTTACCTTTCTGCATGTGTAAGGGCCCCAATTTACAATGCATCTCAGCTGCTGAAGTTACCAGGCCTAGCTGCACCTTTCTGGCAGAGCATACTATGATACAGGCTGTACAACAAAACATTGTTTCCTTTCTATTACAGTTTACAGCCTGTCTTACCAACACAAGTTGAAAGCTGTGGCAATTTAAATTAAATTATTACATTATTAGGTTAATGAGTAAAAGCTGTCTTCGCTGGCTCTACCATGGAAACAGTAACAGAACAAGTGGTTCTGATAACCACTCCTGAATTGGAGATAATGAATCAAAACCTTTTGGATGCCTTTGAAATTAAGGCTGACATACAGAAAATCTGCATGTAATTTTCAGTTCTGCTCTTTTCATGACCTTGGCCAAAGAAGATCACAATCTAAGATGTGGTTCCTTATTACTCCAATTCGTAAACGAACTGTGTAGACTATAAATTCTTCTGAGCAAGGATGATATTAAGCTGTTATTTTTGCACAGTGAGGCCTTGGCTTTATCTGGAGATACTTAATGTTACTGTAGTAGAAATCAGCAATACCAAACTATTGATTTAGGGATCATTTAAATTCATTGTTAATGATATTTGTTCATCTATAGTCCATGAATGAACCTCACAAATGAGGAACACTCCCAAGTCATTGAAACTCCTTCTATGAATATCCTCTGTAATATTTAAGCCTTTCAATTTACTTAATGTTGAGCTGAATGTGTGAGCTCTGCAATGATTAATGAGATCTCTGAGAATGGGGGTGCCTCCCTCAAATACTGTTGCCTTGTAAAGTTTGCACCTAAATGCTTCCAAAGACCTAATTATCATTTTGGGGTATCAGTCTGATCTCTCTCAGACATACTGTGAACCTGAAGTTCAATAGAAATAGGGGACAAAAGGAATCGAGATACAAGCACAGCATTTGCAGCCAAGTGGTCATGTATGAAATTAAATCAGTCCTATTTGTTGGCTAGAACGTTGGGAAGGAGGAGATTTTTCCTGAAAACAGAAATGAAAATCCTTTGCATCACTGCTGTTTGCTCTAGGTAAGCAAAAACCAACACAGATTTGGCTAGAGGTGGATTTTATTAGATTCATGGTCAAATAAAATGCGAAAAACAGTCATTCATGGGCCATCGTAGGCACCATAAAAAAATAAAAAGGCAGTAAGAGACACGTGTGTGGTGTCCTACAGTCCTCAGTTTATCTCCCAAGCATGCAGAAGAATTAAGAAAGCAGGAAGAGCCTTGTACAATGGAGCAGTCTAGAATATTGCCCTCAATTTCCAGTGCATTTACAAGCTGCTATTACTAAATATGACTCATCAAGATGAAAAAAGAAAAATAATTTAGTCAGAGCTGTTGTCAAGTCACTATTTAATGTTACTTTTTGTATTTGCTGTGATAAGCACTAAAATTTGCACACTCCTTGATAAATCATTGTTTAGCAACATCTAGAGGGTCCAGTAAATGGTTTGAAATTGCCACAATGTAATAAATGGTTATTTGATAATGAATGAAATTGTTTGAAAATACTGTTAAAATGTCAAGTTTTAACATATAGAACATTAGTCAAAAGGAGTGCAAACATGGAAACCATAGTGACACTATAAATATACTGCAACAAATGCATTTATTTGTACAGGGCAAATAGTAGATGCTGTATACAAACCAGTATAAATTGATATATGAAGTTAATTTCAATCTGTAAAAGTAATTGCATTGGTTTAACTTATTTAACTCTCCTTACAATAATATTTATAGCAGAGCAAGAAAGTAAAGAAATAAATGATGATAAATAGATAAAATACATAGGAAATGGGAACTGTTTTCCAGTTTAATTATGCTGTCACATAAAATTATCACAGAAATACACTATGCCGACAAGAAGAATACATTAAAATCCCATTATGCTGTGCAGACTTGGCTAGCTTTTGTTGCTGTTTATTCCATAAATAGCCTTTCATCTTTTCAACTATCAGGAAAAGTTAAACTTTTTTAAAAATACAGTTGTACAAAAAGACCAATATAGGCTGTGGCAGTTGATGGTTAGCCTGTAGCACGAAGCTGGGAAGCAAGAATGCCATACCTTCCTCTTCAAGAATAGATCTGACCACATAGTAAAATTTGAAGGAAAAANTTTTTTTTTTTTTTTTTTTTTCTCAGACACAACTCTAACTGGAGAGTTTTTGCTTGGCTGTAGTCCGTATACAACATGCTCATATATTGTAGGGATGGGACACTGTTATAACAGTAAGAGCAGGACCAACAAGCAGGCAAAACATTATAATAAAAGTGCATTTGTTTTTTTCCTTCCAAGCCAGATATTTGTGGTTTCAAACTGAAGTTCATCTTGTCATTTCTTTTCATGATGAACAGTATTAATGCGTGCAGTATTTATTATCCATCTGCTGTGTATGTCTTGGGCTGAACACAAAATGACAGCCTCACCAGAGGCAGAACGATAAGTGTATTTCTCTGACGGGGACTTGATTTTTCTTCTTCTCTGTTTTTTTCAAAACTGTAGAAGCTTAGTTTCCTTGAAAATAGTTATCTGCTTAGAATATAGGTAAAGAATACTATAATGCTGCAGGTAGTGCTAATAATATGGCTGCATTATTTTGACCTCTCAATTACATCATAAAACTTACTGTGTTTTTAAATTTGCAACTTCCAAAGCTGTGTGATTAAGTAGGAGTTGGTGCTTTATTTAATTAAAAAAAAATGTAAACATTACTCTTTAGGGTTCCAGTAAAAATCTGGAAAATACAGTTCTTCAGAGGCTTCAAATTCAGAGGACAATTTTTAATATAGACTTCATTAATTTTAAAAATCTTATTATTTTTAAACCTACTTTATAAATCTTTAGCATCTGATTGATGAGGTTTGATGAATGAGGATAAGCAATACTCTGAGTAGAAAGGAAATCTCTAGAATATGAAATACCTGTGAAGAGAATACTATGTGCAAACTGAAATCCCAAAAGATAAGGCAGCTTCCTGTGTAAGATGGGATTTAGGTCATCAAAGATATTCCTAGTACTTGTCATACTTGAATAAATTAAATGAATGGACTTGCTCCAAAACTTTATTCCAGCTCTTTAAAATTATGTGTATGCTGGAAGAATGATTTTTTTAAAGCTGTCTGTTGCTATAAAAGAACAGCTATAACTAAAGTAAGCTATCATTAGACTTTGGAAGGGATCGTTTATTATACTCCAAAATGGTCTGTTATTTACAGTTCTTACTAAAAAAACTGAACATGAAACGCATTCAAATTTCACCAAAGTTGTAATACTGTTAACTTGCCTTCTAACAGTAGCAGATGACATTTTGGCTTACAAGAATGATTTATAGCCTTTATACTACCACATGAGCATTTCAAAAGGACAAAAATTGAAAACATCATTGGACTGTTTAGGCAAATCAGACAAGCACCTTAATTCTCTTCTTGTTATTTTCAGATCATAACCCATAGTACCTTCACAGTGACACGTGTATAGTTACATGTTGGGGGGTTTTTTGTTGTTTTTTTTTTTTAAAGGGGCTTCTGATTTTAGCAGTCCAAAAATTGGATAAAGTCTAAATTTTAGATATATATAGCATCAAAACTACACTGAAAGCTAGTGCTCATCTTCAGTAGCCCCAGATATCCACCTCCAAGTATTTTCAGAACTGGAGACACAAAACCTGACAGCCATAACTATTTCTCATTAAAGATCTTGCGAATCAACTGCTATTATTGTTGGGAGTTTAGACATTATCATTATAAAGACATGTAAAGAGATATGTAAAATAATACATCTACTCCTATGAACATTTCTTTTGGTTTTGCCCTTTATAAACTGTGCCACTATAATTTTTGCTTGGGGATTTGCGTTTAAACAAATTCAAAATGAAATTTTACCAGAATCAAATCTTATCTGTTTTCAGCAAGAGCCATGAAAGTGGCTTTGATGTCTTCAATTTGGAGGTTCTCTGTGAGATTTGCATTGTTGTAAAAATTTCATGCAGCAATAAAGGTAATATCCATTTAAGGAAAAAAAACCCAGCTAAGTGAGACCGAGTTATGAAAGGACAGCCCAGAACTGAGTGATGTCATGAATTGCTGTCTTCATCCTATTAGTTGAAGTCATTTAAAATCTTTGAAATTTTATCTTTCTGTGAAAGCAGGAGGAAATTAAGAATCTTTGCATCAATGCTTTCAGGCTTAAGACTGATGCACACTTTTACACACCTTTTCAGGATGAAGTACTGTTCAAGCTAATGATTAACATTAGAAGTATCACAGTAATAAACAAGTAACAGTGTAATATTTAATTAGAGTAATCCATAGAATCATAGAATGGTTAGAGTTGGAAAGGACCTTAGAGATAATCTAGTTCCAAGCCCCCTGCCATGGGCAGGGACACCCCCACTAGACCAGGTTACTCAAAGCCCCATCCAGCCTGGCCTTGAATACCTCCAGGGATGGGGCAGCCACAACTTCCCTGGGCAACCTGTTCCAGTGTCTCACAACCCTGATAGTGAAAAATTTCTTCCTGATATCTAATCTAAATCTACCCTCTTTCAGTCTGAAGCCATTACACCTCATCCTATCACTACATCCCCTGGTAAAAAGGCCTCCTCCAGCCTTCCTGTAGACCCCATTTTGGTACCGGAAGGGGCTATAAGGTCTCTCCAGAGCCTTCTCTTCTCCAGGCTGAACAACCCCAACTCTCTCAGCTTGTCTTCATAGGAGAGGTCCTCCAGCCCTCGGATCATCTTCATGGCCCTCCTCTGGACTTGCTCCAACAGGTCCATGTCCTACTTATGTTGGGGGCCTCAGAGCAGGATACAGTACTTCAGGGTAGGAGCCAGCAACGTGTCCTTGTGGTCAAGAAGGCCAGTGGTATCCTGGGGTGCATGAAAAGAGCATGGCCAGCAGGTAGAGGGAGGTTATCCTCCCCCTCTACTCTGCCCTGGTGAGGCCACATCTGGAGTATTGCGTCCAGTTCTGGACTCCCCAGTTCAAGAAAGACAAAGGACTACTGGAAAGAGTCCAGTGGAGGGTGGTGAAGATGATCAAGGGACTGGAGCGTCTCTCTTATGAGGAAAGGCTGAGAGACCTGGGCCTGTCTAGCCTGGAGAAGAGAAGACTGAGAGGGGATCTCATCAATGCTTATAAATATCTAAAGGGCGGGTGTGAAGAGAATGGGGCCTGACTCTTTTCAGTGGTGCCCAGCAACAGGGACAAGGGGCAATGGGCACAAACTGGAACACAGGAAATTCCATCTCAACATGAGGAAAAACTTCTTTACTATGAGGGTGACAGAGCACTGGAGCAGGCTGCCCAGAGAGACTGTGGAGTCTCCTTCTCTGGAGATATTCAAAACCCACCTGGATGCGTTCCTGTCCAACCTGCTCTAGGTGAACCTGCTTTGGCAGGGGATTGAACTAGATGACCTCCAAAGGTCCCTTCCAACCCCTACCATTTTGTGGTGCTCATCAACCAACACCCCCAAGTCCTTCTCCTCAGGGCTGCTCTCAATCCATTGTCCGCCCAGCCTGTATTTGTGCTTGGGATTGCCCCAACCCACATGCAGGACCTTGCACTTGGCCTTGTTGAATTTCATGAGGTTTGCATGGGCCCACCTCTCCAACATGTCAAGGTCCCTCTGGATGGCTTCCCTTGCCCCCAGCATGTTGACTGCACCACACAGCTTGGCGTTGTCAGCAAACTTGCTGACGGTGCGCTTGATCCCGCTGTCCATGTTGCTAACAAAGACGTTAAACAGCACTGGTCCCAGTACCGACCCCTGAGGAACACCACTTGTCACTCAGACATAGAGCCATTGTCTGCAGCTCTCTGAGTGCGGCCATCCAGTCAGAAGCAGAAGGGCCATTGCTGTGCTTTAATCTCACTGCCTGTGAGTTCCTTGCTGAATCAAGGCCAACGCAGTGATGTGAATCTACATATGATGTTGTTGTGAAGGCTGTATAGGTTATGTCAACTGTGCTATGGCCGAGCATTTCCAGTCTTCCATTTTCTGTAAAGTCTATGGCTTCCCTTTGCCACAGGTTGGCAAGGCATATTGTGCCTATAATGTTGTCTTCTGATTTGTCAGCTGTGCATTGATTAAGATACAGATAAGCCATATGCTAGTGAACTAAGCTGTTAAATGGATTTTGGGGGAAGTTCAGCTGCGAGGAATTTTACAAGTGCCAGCTCAGATTTTCCTTTGAACTTCATTAGCTATAAATATGGATTATTCCTGTAGGTCCTGTATGTGGAGAATTCAATCTGCTTTAAAGGTTCAGCAGCAAAATATGAACATAATTATTTCCCAGCCAGATAAATGAGTCACTTTAGTGGAGACATTTTGATCACATGACATAGTCAAAGGGCAGAAAAAATGAAATCTTTCCATCCCTGTCTGCTTGAAACTTTTAGCATTATATAAATATATACGTACACATACATTTATATAATATACACATACAAAATATTGCAAATTTTGACAGCTTCACTAGGTCATTTTGTTTGAATAGCAAAGCAGCAAACAGGTTCCTAAATGAAAGGATAATACAATTTCATTGCCAAAGTCTAAAGTGAATTTAGTGTTTCCTACTATTTGTGAATAACTGCTATCTGAAAATATTAATTTATGAATATTATTGAGCAGGGGACCACTCAATGCTTAATAGGAACTGGCAATTAGTGTATGTAAATCAACTAAGACAGCAGTATCTCAATTGCTGTTCTGCATAGAGGAATAGTTAATTTGCAGGAATACATGTTTCCAGCCCAGATTTGAAAAAGTCACGTTTTCCACTGCTGAAAACCTCAATACCTATAATATTTGTTGTGCATTTTATGATTATTCTTAATGCCCTTGCAAACACATATAATAAAATGCTAACAAACCATCATCCATTACTTAATTATGTTTATCTAGATGGATAAAGTTGGGGTGGGGGAGCCTCTGGTAAAAAATATTGTTTCCCATTTAGCAAACACAGACTAAATTTACAGCTTAATTATTCCTTGTGGTGCTGTAGAAATATTTTCCTGATAATCATGCTCAGGTCCAGAGTTGATTAAAAAAAAAAAAAAGTTGTGGATTTTCTTTTGTGTGTGTGTGTAGTGAGGTTTAAAAAGTATGTTGACTCCCAATTAAATCAACTTCCCCTCCAGTAGGTGATTTAAACGTCTGTGAGGCTTCATTGGGAACTACACAGGGAGCTTTTCTGACAGTGATGAAACACCTTCTATAAGGCAAGACAAATATCTCAGAAAATAATGTTATATTTGCCTTCAGAAACTTTGCCTATGGAAAATATCAGAATAATTCATCTTAATTAATAAAAATACCTCTACATTTCAGCAATCAAGTGCAAGAAAAATAGAGGTCAGTTCCAGAAACCTTTATTCATGAGAGCATAGCACTAAATTCCAAAAGATCACTTGTGTGCACAATGATGCCCATGTGATTAAAGACTGCGGTTTATCTCTAGATGTGTTTTTCAGTGCTCCCTGAGATCTTTTTAATTTGAAGTCTTTAAATAGCGTTTTTTTTCAGAGCCAAATTTGCCGATCAGCACAGGAGCACTAGACATTAAAAGCAAAATCAGAAATTGCGTCTTGTAACACACTTGACTCTTCTAGACTTTTGCCTTGCAAAGATAGCCTAGGAAGTGCTTACTGAGAAGAATCATCAACCAATCTTCATAGTGTATTCTTCAGCAGTAACTGGGCAAAAGTATTCACTGCAGTGCACACTTTACATTAAAATCAATCACATTAAACTTATACAGTAACCCGTGAAAATACCTCCTTTTAATGCTGAAGCTTACCATCTTTGTAGTCATAAGAAAACTTTGTACATCAGTTAGCTGCATTTGAAATGGACAGGCTGGCGAAAGATTGGCATGTCTGTCCTGGCTTTAGCCAGCTGTGATTTGATTAACTTCTATGTTAAGTTGCTAATAAATTGCTTTCTACTAGGCATTTAGAAGTATATACTATGAAGACTCACCAAGTTCCATTCCTCCCAGAGTACCTTCCAAACTTGGCACAAAGCCTGCCTTTGTTGCACAAACACAAAAAAACCCACATCAACATTTTAAAGGGTGTTTGAATTCTGGATATGCATTAATGAAGTAGTTTTCCTGATTTTTTTTTCCTGACATTTTCATATTTGTTCCTGATACTGGAATAAAATGTAGGTTGTTAAGCACAGGTAAAAAAAATAAGAGATACTTTACTTACAAGGATTGAAAATCTGTTCAGTGAAGATGTAACATAAGTAGAAAAAGCTTAATCCAAAAACCTGTACACAGATATTGCCAAGATCTCATTTATCAGCCTCAGTAAAATGCTGAATTAATAATTTCTGTGTAGATATGAGATCATTTATGTAGATTTAGAAATTTACTACTTGACTACATGCCTTGCATTTTCTTGACATCGCTGTAGTTCGTGGGTAGCGTATTATGAAATGTTAAATGATTACCTATATTAGTAGCTCCTGAAGACATCTTTGTGTTGGAATAGATTATACTTTAAGAAAAACAGCTGGAAAAGTTTTTGTTTTCTTCTTCAAAAATAATCTGTAAGAAAAAAAGCAAATATTTACTTCCACGGTTTTCTACAGATCATGTTGCAATGAATCAGAAGTTAGAATCAATACTGCACAGTCACACTAAATGTAATTACAGAAAATGGTGTGACTTGTTTCTTTTCTGATGTTATGCTAGCAAAAATTTTGACATACGTGAAGGTACAGTGCTTTAAAAGGTGCCTTTAAAGACTTTAAAAGACTTGTTTTTCCTTCATTGGAATAAGCTGTATCAGTGTAAAAAATTTCATACAGATCCCTATCCACATTAAGGGAACTTTTTTTACTTTTCATTAAAGCATCATGAAGCAGCAGGAGCTTTTTTAAAATTTTTCTAAGCTAGAGACATGCCCTGAATGAGACCTGCTTTTTTCATCAGAATTGTTTTAATGCATTTTCTTTAAATCAGCAGAAGAAAATAGGAAAAAAAAAAATCTGAAAAGTGAGCTTTTAGGAGAACTGCTTGTAATACTGGATGATAGCATACATGTAATTAGGAAAAGGTAAAAAAATATAGATATAAGGAAACATTAACATTAGGGATGCCATGTATGGACTTAAAGCTTTTGAAAGTCAATACAAGGTACACTACTGCAAAACACAGAAGCAATTTCATAGCCATAAAAGCATTGCTCAAAGATAGCCAACTTTCAGCAGGACAAAAAATATCAAAGTCGGAACTGATCACATGTTGCCTTCAGACGAAAGCCTTTCCAGACACTGATCAAATATTAACCAGAAGAACAGTCAGAATTGGCCGATAGTAAAATCTGTAATAGAAAATTCAGAGACCTATAACTTAATGCTTTTTAAGCCTGACCAGGAGGAGAAGTTACAAAACAGCAGTCCCTGACAAACTGTTCAAAAATAGTTTAAAATGTTTCTCCTTCTCTGAAGGAAGTAACTTAATATATTAAATGAGGAAACTACAAACCTTTAATATGTTAATTTGAAAAGCTGAATCTTTGTTCCCCAAGTTAAGTAGGTGTGCAGACATAGCCAACCTTATTTAAGTCATAAGAGGGATAATTAGGGTCGCTCTTCAGGAAAGCTCTTAATCACATGCTTACAGAAGTCGATAGCTTGAAATACCTGTCTAAGCGCTTTCCTGAAACAGGCCTTACTAGGTGAAAGTTAACATATGATGATCATATGGAAAGTATCTGAATAATTTCATACCTATTTATAGTCCAGACAAACATGAACTCTCATTTCTTACTCAGTTTTCACATATAAAGGATTTCTTTGAACTATGGGGTTCTGGTAATAGTTGGAATTTTTCAGCTGATGACATTTGCATCAAAAAGCTCATGAAACGTCATTCACTACAAGTGATGTCTTCGAAAACCTACTTAAAAAGTGCTATAGAAGACCAGAATATTAAAGCATCTTCTTTGAATTAAAATTAGCTATTGGGAACAAAATTAAAAATCCTCTTGTAGTGAATATAGGCTAGTTAATACCAACTAGGATTAAAAAAAAAGCACTTCTTCAGCATTTTAGAGTCTCATAAAAAATCTCCTAGCATATTTAAAAGGTAAAATCTGTTATGTTTATGTTGATGATATAATCATTTTCTCTTAGGACCTGGATCAGCTTTCGTGAATATAACAGAATATTACAGTCTCTAAGCTTAACTCTCAATCTTAAAAATGAAAATGCTATAGAATATAGATTAAATAATCTGTAGCATGTTTTGTCAAAAACAAATTCACTGTAGGCCAGTAAATTGTTTTTGTTTGCATGTTTCCTGTGCCCTGAAACATGAAGCAAATCCAGTGGTCTTCGTTTTACAAATTGGTATCATCTATATACTCTAGTTGTCTGCCTTTGAACAGCCTCTTAATAACATTATGGGGCAGGAGCAGAAAAAAACATCAGATAGATAGATGAGCACAGAACATTTCTAGAAACTCTTTAAAACCGTTCCATTAATAAACTTGTGAATAAGGTCTGCTTGTTAAATGCCTACTTGTATAAATGCTACCTAAAGGCAAATTTATCAGACTTGTGAGAATTTCATTTCAATATCCTGACAACTATGAGAAAACATTTGTTCCCCATACTGATGTGATAACAGTACAGAACACAGTAACACCATAAATAAAATCCATCAAGAAATTTCTGAAAAAGGCGGTTATGCATTTATAGAATCAAATCACTGTTGTATAAATTTTTTTCATCACTGGTAAATAAAAACCTAAACAAACAAAGGAATTTCCTTTAATAAAAATATCAGACCCCATAATTATACAATTAGTTTAGGGTTTCCAAAACTGTTCAGTGTTAGCCTGACTTCTCTCCTATTGAAGTCAGTAACTGGCTAAAGGGAGAGAAAGGTGCTAACCTAGATGCTAGTACAGAGTTTGGACCAGTCTGACAAAAGTTTTTAAAAGGGGCATTATTCCCTTAGGAAATGTCAGCTTAGTGTTACATACAGGCCAGCTTGAGCTCTCAGAGTGCAACTACAAATCCCAAATCCTCCAACAGGCTATTTCAAATGGCAGTGATTCAGACACAGACGCTGAGGTGCAGCCCGGAAGTAAGAATACCAGATGACAGTTCATGACAAGAGAGTCAGGACAAGTATAAGGCACATTTCAAAATATTCTCCAATAGTTCAGTTTGTTCTCAATGGAGATTTAAAAGAAGGACACCAGCCAGGAGTAGTACATTCATAATATCTGTAATATTATCTGCAGCCACATGATGGTCTCTATTCTGACCCGCAGGTCAAGACTGGTATGAAGCTTCTATTCAGATCGGGATGCTCACAAGAATCCAAGCTACTGAGGAAGGTAAATGTTTGATGTTCTGGATCTGATGGTAGAGTGCATGTTTCTATTATAGCTTAGGATAAGACTATCTGCACAGACCCAGAGGTTCATAAGTGGTCTAGGTATCATTAGGTTTATCAGGTAACTCTACCTGAGTAAACCTCCTGTACTCCAGGATTGTCTTCCCATAAGAAATTGAGGTGAGTTGGCTTTAAGCTGGATTCATTGGTTGTATTGTATGTCTCCTATAAGAATTTAGTGTCTGAGCGCCTTTCAGCAAATATGACTTGTACTTAGTTCCTGAAGAAATTCAGGATTTACTGTATCAACAAATTAGATCACTGTGCTGGTTTTGGCTGGCGTAGTTAATTTTCTTCATAGTAGCTAGTATGGGGCTATGTTTTGGCTTTGTGCTGGAAACAGTGTTGATAATACAGGGATGTTTTAGTCATTGCTGAGCAGTGCTTACACATAGTCAAGGTCTTTTCCACTCCTCATAGTGCCACCGCCAGTGAGTAGGCCGGGGTGCACAAGAAGTTGGGAGAAGAAACAGCTGGGACAACTGCCCCCAACTGACCAAAGGGATATTCCGTACCATATGACATGCTCAGCATATAAAGCTGGGGAAGTGGGAGATGTTTGGTGTTAATGGCGTTTTGTTTTCCCAACTAACCCTTACACGTGAGGGAGCCCTGCTTTCCTGGAGATGGCTGAACACCTGCCTGACAATGGCAAGCAGTGAATTAATTCCTTGGTTTGCTTTGCTTGCGCACATGGCTTTTGCTTTACTTATTAAATAGTCTTTATCTCAACCCATGAATTTTCTCACTTTTACTCTTCTGATCCTCTCCCTCGTCCTACTGGGGGAGGATGAGCGAGCAGCTGCGTGGTGCTTAGTTGCTGGCTGGGGTTAAACCATGACAATCACAAACAAAAATTTATCTTTGTACATCCAATAAAGAATATTACCTTTCAAGCATGATTAATAAAACAGGAAACTTCTTTGCTAAAGATAAAGGCAATGAACAACCTTTTTTCGTCTTTCAGTAGTGCTGTGTGTAATAAAATATGAGTGGTATGTTTCATGGGCCATTGGAAAGCTGTATTGCCACAACCACTCTTCTTCACTGCTATTGACATCACAGGTATTATCATCTTTTCATCCTTTTTCAGCTGTAGGAGATTTGAAAGATCTGAGGTCTTGGTGGTAGGAAATGTGGATAGGTTATTAGCAGAGTTGTCTTAAGCGATTTCAAATAGTTCTGCATTGTGTTTAGACGGCAAATAATCCAAGATATTTTTATATATGCAGAACCTGAAGTTTTTTCTTAATGGAATTTTAGGCCATATTTCAATGGACCCTACTAGAAATGCTTGAATAAGGACATGATGGAACTCAGAGTGCAATGCCTTTGACACCATGTGCTTGGAGGCTTAAAGCAGGAAGGCTTCAGGTGTTAGAATGCATGAGATGGAACGCGTAAGAAAAACAGCACTATGAAAGCTGTGGAGCTTGGCTCGCTCACAGAAAAAAATGTTCTTTTGGAAGACAATAATATTAGGCAAATTCTGTACCCTTTAGGTAGCAAGTTTTCCAGTGAAATAGGCTAGACTATAGACTGCATGCTGACGCTCTCAGAGAAGCAATCCAGAATTTAAGTCATAGAAGAACAAACATTTTTACACTTACTTAATTAAACATTGTGACCAGTATACATATATCAGACACCCAGAAGTATTATGAAAAATAAATACAGCGTGACATATAAATTGAATTCACACCCACTTCCTAAATTTCCATCAGTATTAAACATACAAACAATGCTTATGCCATGCTCTCACTGGTAACGAACTTGGGCTTACCTGGATCTCTGAAGGGATTTGGTTTTTTTCATTGTCAAAGGACTGTTCACTGACTACAATGACTTTAAAAAAAAAAAACAGCAAAACAATGTCAACAAAGCTTAACATTGAAAGCCTGATATACAATCAACTTATAAACAATTTCTGTCTGCAATCCTGGACATTACCTGTTGTTTTTCCACTCTTGGTCTTTATCCAGACAACTTCTCACAGAATCACAGAATAGTCAGGGTTGGAAGTGACCTCTGGAGATCATCTAGTCCAACCCCCCCGCCAGAGCAGGGTCACCTACAACAGGTTGCACAGGACAGCGTCCAGGCGGGTTTTGAATGTCTCCAGAGTGGGAGACTCCACAACCTCTCTGGGCAGCCTGTTCCAGTGCTCCACCACCCTCAAAGTAAAGAAGTTCCTCCTCATGTTAAGATGGAACTTCCTATGTTCAAGTTTGTGCCCATTACCCCTCGTCCTATCCATGGGCACCACTGAAAAAAGACTGCTCCCATCCCCCTGGCATCCTCCCTTCAAGTATTTGAAAGCATTAATAAGATCCCCCCTCAATCTTCTTTTCTCCAGACTAAAGAGACCCAAATCCCTCAGCCTCTCCTCATATGAAAGATGTTCCAATCCCCTAATCATCTTTGTAGCCCTTTGCTGGACCCTCTCCAGCAGATCCCTGTCCTTCTTGAACTGGGGAGCCCAGAACTGGACGCAGTATTCCAGATGCGGCCTCACCAGGGCAGAGTAGAGGGGGAGGATGACCTCCCTCGACCTGCTGGCCACACTCCTTTTGATGCACCCCAGGATGCCATTGGCCCTCTTGGCCGCCAGGGCACATTGCTGGCTCATGGTCATCCTGTTGTCCACCAGGACTCCCAGGTCCCTTTCCACAGAGCTGCTCTCCAGGAGGTCGGCCCCCAACCTGTACTGATGCATGGGGTTATTCCTCCCCAGATGCAGTACCCTACATTTACCCTTGTTGAATTTCATTAAGTTCCTCTCTGCCCAACTCTCCAGCCTATCCAGGTCACGCTGTAAGGCAGCACATCCTTCTGGCGTATCAGCCACTCCTCCCAGTTTAGTGTCATCAGCAAACTTGCTGATGGTACACTCTACCCCTTCGTCCAGATCATCGATGAATATATTGAACAGGACTGGACCCAGTACTGACCCTTGAGGGACACCACTTGTTACTGACCTCCAACTAGACTCTGCACCACTAACCACAACCCTCTGAGCTCTATCTGCTAGCCAGTTCTCAATCCACCCCACTGTCCATCCATCTATCCCACACTTCCTAAGCTTGCCAGTGAGGATGATGTGGGAGACAGTGTCGAAAGCCTTGCCAAAGTCAAGGTAGACAACATCCACTGCCCTCCCCTCATCCACCCATCTAGTGACCTCATCATAGAATGTTATCAGATTAGTCAGACACGACTTCCCCTTAGTGAATCCATGTTGACTACTTCTGATAACCTTCTTTTCATCCAGGTGCTTTGAGATATTTGACAATTAAAACACTAAATAAAACTTTAGGATTAAGCCATTGCTCTGATAAATCCTACTAAATTAAACTAAACCAGTTTTGTTATTCTAGATCTGGATTAAAGGCCACCACACCACAGGGCAGCTTGGTGCTTTAGTTTAACCCGAGACTTACAGCCACATTTTTACTAAATTAAAAATGAACACTACATTATACAGTGACACCCAAAGCAAGTTTTACTTTACGGAATAAATACCACATATGGCTTTATCAAATTCTAGTCTAATTGTATTAGTGTTACATGAAGTGCATGTAGGCTGTATTTCTACATTTTCTTACTCTGTGGAATTGTAATACAGGACACTAGTAAGAACAGAGGCTGGCATAACGGGATCTTCTGCTTTTTATAACAACGTTATTGAAAAAGTTGAGTGGTGCATATTAACTCTCAAATGCTATTGAGAGACTTCTCAGAATTTAATGACTTATATCAAGCTACAGTAATGGAAGGCATGATCCAATATTTGCAAACAGATACGAATTCCTTAGCAGTAAGCTCAACTAAAAACTTAAATATTATTATCAGGAAAAAATATGGTAGAAAATATTTTTCTAAGTCTACAGTAAGATTTTAAAGTTAAGATTTTAATTTGTAGTGCTGTAAGTCTAGAATGTCTGGTTTGGTGCAGTCTTGTCTCAGTCCTTTGCTCCTCAGACACAGTTCATACTATCACTCACACATGAAAAAGGTGACATTTGTTTTTTCCAGTACTTGGCAGAACTTGGAATTCTGAGGTCTCCCTACCTTCAAATTTGATTCATATATTCCTGTGAGCAGGGTGGGTGAACAGAATATAGCTCCCAGTGGTGTTTATAAGCTGGAATTTTGAATTTGCCAAGGCTCTACACTAAAGATCAAATGTAATTGGTCACTTCAGGTAGTGATAAATTTAGAATCAAGGCAGGGGAAAAAAAATATCATCTGCATTTGAGTGATTTGCACAAAACCTAACAGAGAAAAAATGCCCCATTACTGTTGATGGAAAGAATATTCTATCAAAACTGCAGTCACATTCTGTTCTATTGAGATTAACTTTACCTGCTGAATGTTGTGAAATTTATTTCAGTGGCCTATGACCGCCATATATCAGCATCCGACCCCTATCTATATAAAACAATAAGCATGAGCTTAAGGCTGTCTTAAAGGCTGTCTGAGAGATGTATATTTACTGACATATAACCTGACTAAAGCCAAACATCATTACCCCTGTGACTGATTGGAGGGCAGCCATAACTTAACAGTTTTATTTCCCTTCTGCAGCTGAGCTCCTTGACCACGCTAGCTGAGCTGACACGGCATTTCAAGTCTTGTTACCAGCTCAATGGTTCTCTTATTAA
>VZSZ01000921.1:3193356-3289620 GCA_013398815.1 Ibidorhyncha struthersii | reverse complement strand
TTAATGCTTTCAAATACTTGAAGGGAGGATGCCAGGGGGATGGGAGCAGTCTTTTTTCAGTGGTGCCCATGGATAGGACGAGGGGTAATGGGCACAAACTTGAACATAGGAAGTTCCATCTTAACATGAGGAGGAACTTCTTTACTTTGAGGGTGGTGGAGCACTGGAACAGGCTGCCCAGAGAGGTTGTGGAGTCTCCCACTCTGGAGACATTCAAAACCCGCCTGGACGCTGTCCTGTGCAACCTGTTGTAGGTGACCCTGCTCTGGTGGGGGGATTGGACTAGATGATCTCCAGAGGTCCCTTCCAACCCTGACTATTCTGTGACTATTCTGTGATTCTGTGACCAAACATACATGAGTCTGTTACAAAAGGAGATAAAGTGCAACCATTTTCTATCACTGCTGCCCTTCTACTGTAGCATTTTAGATAAAATAGCCTCCAGACATGAACAATAAGTGGTTTTGTTGAGCTTGTTGACATAAAAAGAGATGAAACAGACTAATTTTGCAATTCATATAGTACATCATTCCACGTGAATTGCAGGAACATTTGCTATCCTGGTTTCAACAAAAATGTCAGGACTTTATAGAACAGTAAAGTAATATGAATAAAATGTTTATCATGACTACAGCTGAAGAAGCAGTTCATGATAAATACTTAATTTGGTACCATTAGCCTCTTCTGAAATTATCATTAATGATTTTTTTCTTCTGTTCCTCCATTTATTGTGCACAGCTGCTCACCTAATCACTTGCATAAACTTATCTTAACCTATGGATTATTTATTATACATCCATCGCTCTTTCAACAGTGGTAACCTAAGCTATACTGATAATCTCTCCTCTACATGTCCCAACATTTAAATTTTCTATACAGCTAGTCCCCATTCCACTGTGAATACTCATGCACATACATGCTGGTGGCAGTATTTTCGTGCAGATATATTCAAATCATAGAATCACGGAATCCTCTAGATTGGAAGGGACCTTTAAGATCATCAAGTCCAACCATCAACCTAACACTGCCAAAAACACCACTGAACCACGTCCCTTAGCATCACCTCTACCCGCCTTTTAAATACCTCCAGGGATGGTGATTTCATCACTTCCCTGGGCAGCCTGTTCCAATGTTTGATAACCCTTTCTGTGAAGAAATTTTTCCTAATACCCATCCTAAACCTCCCCTGGTGCAACTTGAGGCCATTTCCTCTTGTCTGGAAACCAGCTGGCCAGACTGAACTTTTTACTTTGAAACATATCATGTTAGAAGTGACTCTTGGCTAGACACAGGCCCTCTTCCCACTTCCCTTGCTTCTAAGCCTTTCTGATGTCATATGTGCCACATTAAATATAATTCTCTTATTCTGTAAAACGTATCTTGCGGGCTACATGCAGAGAAGCCACCAGATCTAGACCACAAAGGACATGCAAGAAGCCTACTGACTAGAAAAGCATCTTTAGAAAGTAAGGGGAGACATAGAGGGACCCAAACTATCCCTGTGCACCACCACAGGTGCCCTGAACGTTCCCTAATTTATGAGAAGGGCCAGCCTATTTCTCCATTTTGTTTTCCTTTCTAGTACCTGTTAAATTAGATGAGATTTAGACAGCTCCAAAGCTGCAACTCTATAAGCATCCATTGTGCAATCATTCATTTCAATTTCTAAGTAGGCTTGTACGTGACTTAATTGCCTTGGTCAAAATTATTTGCTGTTTTCATACTCCAGCCTTGAGAATAGCTACACTGTTTGACACTTCTGGCAAATGTCCTTCACACCAGTAATTCTGCAATCAAACCAAAGTTAAGCTAAGAAACACTATACGTCTTTGTGTATCTGACTTCAGAGATCCCTCATCTACTTCTCTAATTATATGCTTGTTGTTCTTCTTGCTATTTTCCTTTTCAAACTATGGGAACACGGACCACAGGTAGAGGATTGACATGCTCAGCATTTACTAATACTGCCTATAAAACCTCTGAATTCACATGAACCATAGGATGTTACTAAGCCACAGCATACTGTGCTGCTGGAGTTAGCTCAGTGAAGTAAGATGCACTCAAAAGACACATAGACCTAGGAAAAACAGTCTTCAGCACTTCCACTGCACAGGAATTGCATTTAAACATCTCAACCACAATGACGTAATTCTAATCACAAAACACACAGTACAAAGAGGAGATCTAACTGGTCTCTGTAGAAGAAAATACACCACTGTCACAGAAGACATAGATGGGCTCACGGCACGAATTTAGGACAAGATCAAATACTGCAAGCACAAAGACTTTGACCACTGGAGAACTATGTCTAAAGAGATCAAGAGGTGACAAGGTGCTACACCCAATATTCTGTACCTAGAATTTATTTCAATTCTCTGACTGTCCCAACAGCTTTAAGAGATTTTCTTCTTCTTCATCTCAGCCTGTAAAAATTGTATTATTAATGTACTGGTGTGAGGATCAACTATTGTAACAATATTCTGAAAACCCACTGTTTAATATTTTGGTCTTGATTCTGGAAGATTCAGCTTGACAAACAGTATGAAAGGCATCACTCAAAATCTGTGGATGTTGTTCACTATGAGAACTTCAATATCCTCACATTCCCTATAGAACCTTTCTTTGCAATCCCAGGAGAATGCATGAACTTTAAAGTGTTTCATTTAAGAAAAATAATTCTACAGTAGAAAAACTTTCTGTGAAGTTATGCAGAAAGCTAAAACCTGCTTACTGTTCTCCTTCCCAGTTCATACCATCTAGCTTACACCAGCAGTGAACGATTTTGAAATATGCTGGGCTTTAGCCAACAGTTTAAATGAGTATATGTGATTTAGTTCATATTTTCAGGTCTCTTTATTAAATACCTCCCAGTTCCATCTTGCCTAATATTTGATCCAGCAAGTTTAATGACCATTTCTTCATTAAACATTACAAGCTTTTTAAGACCTTGGCAGTGCTGCATTTCATTCAATAACCTAGTGCTGCTACAAAGTCAACACTGAGTGCCAAGTTAATCCCTCGTGTCCACTAATTATGTCCAGTGCTGCAGCTCCTTGGGTGAGCCTGAATCACTGGGGAAGTGCAGGATTTCCAGGCCAATGGATTCAGCACTCCAGCTGTATCTCATGTCTTGACACTAGATGTCAGCGAAGGGTAATTGTTGTCTCAATTTAGAGGCCAGCCCAGGTAGCTACTAGCAACCTCTGTTAATGTTTTATAGCAAAGGTGAAGTATAGCTTAATACAAGCATCTGACATATATTACAATAAAAAAGGATATAGTTGTCTAGTGTTTTTAAAGTCAGTCGTAAAAGATGAATAATGATGCAGTTTAAAGCTAAAAGACAGCTGCCAAGCTGAATGGCCATGATGGATGTCTAAACACCCAGTGTAGAGAAAACCTTTTCCCTAGAGACCACCATCCAAAAAATTAATTACTACGATTCAGCATCTTTAAATGTGCCACTTAATATACTGCCACCATAATTAAATTTCCAGCCCTGTGACCTTGAGACCATTTCCTGAGATAATAAATGAGATCAAGGTTTAATCGATGCAGATGCAAGTAGAAACTGTCCGAGGAAGCACAAAACCATCACAATATAGTCAAGGTCAGGAAAGAAAAACCAAGTGAAGCTGCGAATCAACACTAATTGCTTCCTTATGATAAAAGATGTTTATTTTAATTTGCTTTATTTGCAAACAACAGTTCCATTGTATACTCTCTGACAGCAGCTTTTAAACTCTAGCCACAGATGAAGTCAGTAGAGGGCATATTTGCCTCCTTGTAGCATATTTGCCATATTTGCATCTATGCCACTTTTTGTAGCAAATGAAGCCATTTTCAGCAGCACACTGAGATCTGATAACCAAGCTTGTCACACATCAAACAATACGAAGACAAGAAATAACTGACTGCTTCTGGTACACTCCTTCCTTTCTAAAGCAAGAAGCCAAACAAAAATAAGATATTTTGGCTAGACATACAAAGATGTGAAGGCTATTTTATGTCCTTTTGAAGTCTGAGCAACACAAAGGGTATGGTCTAACATCCAGTGTTGGACTTCACTAAGTGCTAAATCAGACACCATATATACTTGGTGCCTGATAAATATATAAATATCTAAATATATAACACCACCATAAATAACACCACCTAGCAGAGGACCTATGATTTTAACAAAAAGAAATATTATTGGGGTTGTCATGCACTTAATGAGTTGAAGTGAAAGAGTCTCTGCAGCTAAGTCAAGTGTCCTTATTTGTATGCTGTTAGAGAAATTAGAACTAGGTGATGGTAGGGGGAGCGTACTTTTAAAAAAAAAAAACAAACATTTTTTAACTTTTTGAGACCAACCTTGTGTAGAGGTAGGCTTCCTTTCATTCCAAGAAGCCCAGAGGAAAAAAAACAAACGTGTTCTGACACCTAAAACCTCAGCACTTTAAAGAGCATAGAAGTCATCAGGAAGAGGACAGAGAGATGAAACTGTGAAACAATGTAGACAACATATCTTTAAAAATAGTACCTGGATGTATTTATTGGTAAAATAGGTATAAAACAACAATCTCTATCAAACCTGTCAACATCAAATAGATTAAGCTATGAACCACTACAAATTCCTAGGTTAAAATGCAACGGATATAATAGAAATAACATTTATAGACATCTCAAGCAAATGAAGGGGGCTGGGGTGATATACAGAACCCCAGTGGTGTCAGAAACAAAGATTGTAGAGGGTTCTGAAAACACTTCATACCAGTAAGACAAACGTACAAAAATATGTACCAAAACCAAAAGAGGACAAAACAGAACAGTCCACCAACCATCAGGGATTAGAGACTTCGAGTTACAAAAGAGCTCAGAAGATGGAGAGGGAGGGAGAATAACAGATAGGCTGTTGCAATGTAACATTAACTTGACTGAAAGTTTCCAGAGATAACTATCACAAGGGCATGTTTTCTGAGCATATGAGTCACAGGACTGTGCCATATACATAGTCAACATTCATGTTAATCCTATGAGTGTGGATGCGCGTGTGTAAAACCTGAAGACACATTGAGGATGATTAAGACAGTTATTTCCTCGTCAAAAACTACCAACTACCCTTGAGAAAGGGAAAATATTGGTAAAACAGCTATCATATCTAAAAAATGATGCAACAAAATCACCTTGAGGACCCAATCCAGCTGTAGCTCTGAAAGATAGGTAGTACTAGCTTAGAAGAGAACTAAGTTCTTTTGTCTAGTTTGTCTCAGAACAAAGTCTTCTGGGGGATGGAGATAAACAGTAGAATTTGATTTGATTTAAACTGAGAAACTTGTAGTTGATTCAGTCTAATGAAGTTAAAGTTGGATTAAAAAAAATCTACTGAAGTTAACACTTTCAAAATTTCCATGGACTTGTGGCTATGTTATTGTATTTGTAGGTAAGCTGGGAAATCCACTCTGCCTGACGTGAAACTTTTCCTCCTGTTATTCTGTATGTACCAGTAAGACCTTTAGAAAATGAAAGTAAGGGGAAACAGAGTCTTTATTCTTATCTGACAGGCTAGTGCTGTAAATAATGCACTGTTCTAACACCATTCTCGAGAAGTCACACGCATGACCGATGTCATTGCATGACAAATGCCACAGACTGCCAACACTGGTAGTTCCCATCTTTTCTTATTGAAAGATCCATTCAGATGCATCAAGACAACCTGAAGGCTACTTCTGATAAGAACAATGGGCAGTTTCAAAGGAGAACAGGCAACATTTCAATTACAAATTTTTATTTTACATTTTTAGCCTAATTTGGTCTCTTTGTGATAAACAAGATGTTTTACATATGCCTAGTAGGAATAATTGATAGTTCATGCTTCTGTGTGTTATACTTGTTAAAATATTTGCATTTAAAAGCAAAGTTGGACTTCTAGCTCTAGGCTACATATGTGTCTTTCCTAAGGAGTCTCAACTAGAAGAAGCATTTTGAATTATAATTGTCTTCCAAATCTCAAATTAAGAGAGACAGAACACTGTTAACCCTTCACTTAGATCACTTATCCATGGGAAAACAAATTGTGATTTAGGAAAGTTGAGCAGAGACCTAGGAGATAGGCTGGAGTCACTTGACTCCTTCTATATTCAATCAGTAAGATTAGACAGATAGGTAAAGATTACTTACGCTGTCAAGGGTTGGAAGATCAGGCCTCAAGTAATTACAGCATTAGAATGCATGTACTTTATGAGAAGATCAATTTTACAGTTGAAAGTTTTATAGCTTGATTCAGAAAAGCAAATTACTTGAAACTTTGCAGAAAATAGTAATAGGTTATGAAAGAGGAGGTCCTATGTTCAAAACACTTGCTGAACTCCTTACACAAGCGTTTCTTACCTTAAAGAAGATGTGTTGTATAGCATGCTTCCTCTGTTGGACTTAGGGAACTTTACAACATATGCAGTACAAGAATACAGAGATGCAAATCAAGTGTTTTTAACTGAGGCAGCTGTAAGAAAGATTAAGTTTTGAAGGCTAAGATTTTCAAAAGTGACTTGTTACTTTTCCATATCTCTCTTTGGTGATGTGTATGTGGAAACATCAAGAATGCTCCTTCTCAAGAGGCTGAGGAGACAATCAGATTTTTCCTACTTGCAGACTCTTCTAAGATACTTGGAGCTCAGCACAACAAAACAGTAGTGTAAAATTATTAGTTGCTTTTCAACACACAATCAAATGTTTCTTTTCATTTCAGCTTCTTAATAGCAATGAATGAACATACAATGCACAGCTTAACTCAGAATTTACATAGTTTTTGAAGTCTTAAGTATGATAATGGCTATGCTCATTGTACGTAAGGTCACATCTTACTGTAACCACCTTCATTTTAAGCATACATACGCGGGCATGTAGGACAGATGACGACTCTGTGTACAACAGAGGTCATGAACTGTTGAGAAAGCTGTACAGTGCTGAGCATGACTTGCCATCCCCAACACAGTGGCAGCCTGCTCCATTCCCCACAGCTGCATTCCAACACAGCAGTAGTTACTAAACCTGACAGAACTTTGCAGCCACAGCAGAGCTGGCTCTCCTGTTCCTTCCCACGCTTATGCATTGTCACGACAGATTTTGTGCCAAATACCAGCTCTTTTAATCTCTCCTGTTTATTATCTCTTGCTGTAGTTAAAAAATAAAAGAGGGAGGAAGGTGGGGAAACTGGCTGGGCTACTGCCTTCTTCCTAAGGGAACCACCTTCAGAGACAGAGCAGAGGTAAGCAGTTGTCACATCTGTTGCAGTTCTGGAGTAGTGGATTGCCATGGGTTGTGGACTGACCATGTTCAGCTTCACTATCAGCTGCATATGGGTTTTTATCAGTCTAGGCAGAGCCTACAACTAGCCTAGTGTTAGAGAAAGTGCAACTAAAGCCCAGTAAAGACAGAGATTTTGTGTTCATACACTGCTGTAGTTCTATTCTGTCATTTATTCTGCAAATCCAGGGGGATTTGCCTTACTAGTTCATACTTTTGTTTTCACCAGAACATTACTGATACTACTGTTAGATGGCAAGTGAAGCCTGTCATACTAAAAATCACCTAGAGAAAGAAATGAGAATGAAGTAACAGCTTGACAGTAGCAAGGTGTCAATTCCTTACTTCTGTAGTCACAGAAAGACATAATATTTTGTAGGACTATTTTAGGGTACATTGGGGGAAAAATAGAGTAGATTAAATAATTTGTAATATTATTTAGCGAAGCAAAAGGATATCAATATATGTATCAGGTACTGTCCCAGCTGAGGGACTTGCCTGCAGTATCCCAACCAAAAATGAAGCTTTAATTAGCTTTGAAATACTTAACTGTCCTTGGCATATATGGGCACCAACATGTTTTGCTGGAATGAGAGACTTTTTATTAATAGATTCCTGCTCCATGTTCTACGCTGAAGATGAGAGAACTGTGAAACAGTAGGGAGGCTTATTAAATCAATACACATCTGTTAGATAATGGGCTCTAAGTCAAGAATGTTACTCTGAAAACCTCTCAGCAAAATGTTGCTTGTTTGGCACTGTTTTCCTACAGTTATTCCCTTGTTGAAGGATCCCCTCCAGAGCTGCCCATCTATTTTGTAGTGTTCAGTTCCTAACAAGTGTATCCGAATATCTCTGCTAAATGGAAAGGATTCTCCAAAAATCTCAGACAATACTCTGAAGTATGCCAGCAAGCAACAACAAGATGCTGTGAAGTTTAAATCTCTTCATCCCATAATAGAAGGTGAAGGCCTTAAGAACACTAAGTAAGCTAATGGGAGCCAAGAAATCCCCTATACTAGTTGCGATGTGCCAGTAACAATTTGTAATGACATCTTGAAATATCTGCAAATTTAGGCACAAATATATCAATATACAAATATAAAATATATTAATGTATTAAATATATATTACATTTTATGACACGTATAAGACTGTTGGGACATATAGCCCTTTCTTGTGTAAGATAGTCCGATCTCACAGCCCAGTCAGCAGACATGGTGCTACTCTGCATTCTACCTCTCCCTTTTAAAGTCACTCTAAGTCACTTCCCAAGTCTGTGTGCACTCTTATCTTTTGTCTGCTGTGCTTATTTTTGCTACAAATTGTGTGAGGCAAAAGTTGCCCCTTGCAGTATGTCTAGGAAACATTCAGCAATTTCATTCAGAGCCCCAGGGCACTACTGTAATAAACATGAATAAAATAATATTTACCCAGTTAGATATGGGTAAATATACCTTTATCACCTTAAAGTAAACACACAGCTAAATTCTTAACTAGTGTGTTAATTTTCACTCAGAATGTAACAGTAAATAAGCTTGAAAAAGAACATATATTTAATAGAAGTAATTGCAATCAATAGGAGCCTGTGCAAATAAAGTAAGATGCTCTGAAAAATGGTAGGGAATGCAGAGAGATCAGCGTATGTTTATGAACCTTCACTCACCCATGTTATTTCCATTATATGCATACATTTGGCTACTTCTGTAATATTTGATTTGGCTACTTCTGTAATATTTGAATTCAGGTTTTACAGACATGCAAATGTTTTTTCTGCAGTGGAAAACATAAACAAGAAGCGTATATACAAGGCTGTCATCTACTGACTCACCATGGTAATTCCTGATACAGTGGTTTCGGCACTAGCACTGAGCATGTGCAGAAAAAAGTAAAGGATGGCTGATGTTTGCACACCAAACAGTGTGAATCATAACATGATATCAATATTAATCTATCCTTTATAAAATCTTAAGACCTTTTCATTTAATGAATAAGATGCTGCACAACAATATAATCTGTACTTTTCCAAATTAGCCACAAACCATCTGGTTTCTCTCCAATTACTTGATTTTTTTTTTCCTGTATCTCTAAATGTTACTGACCTAAAAAAGATTTCATCAAAGGCTGCTGGAATCCTAACCCCTCCAGCAACTATTAAATTGGTCCACTCTGTGTCCTGTGCTGACAAATCATTATACTCCAGAGCCTTACAATCCACGGTAGTATCTCAATTAGAGATAAAGATGAAGCAACAGTGTTCCAAATTCATCCATCCATCTAAATATGACTTTACTCTTAAATAAAATAGAAAATCTATATACAGTGATCCCTAGTCAGCCATTGCTAAGTTCACTCATAACAGAATAATGTTTCTGCAGTAAGCTAATCAAGTGGTTTCAAATCAACAGTTTAAAGTTATGTGAAGTGTCCTGCCTAAGTTAGATGATATAGAAAACAGCATACTCTTCCTTCTTTCTCACATTTTCTTCCAGTTTTCATTAAGCAAACTGTATTTGTGCATAGCTTTTAATTTAGAGCTTGCCTTGACAAGTACGCTGCTTATCAGTGAAGACTGACTCACAGAGGCAACACATCCTGAGATTCAGGGTATCCAGAAAATAATAATGAACTGACTGAAAAATAGATCTGCTAAATTTTATTAATTTCTTCAGTTTTATTAACTAATCGTCCTAGTACAGAGACAAAAGTCCAGCTCAGCCCTTCCATCTCCAGTGCTAAAGCTATTCCCAAACATGTTACAAGGACCACAGAATTTATTACCTTTGGCACTAAAATACCAATATCATGCGCCAGCAGTTCAAGAGATAGCAAGTAACTTAGAAGTGAAATTAGATTTTTTTTCTTCTAATAGGCAAATATTATACATATGAATGAGCCATACTGTCTAAAGCTGAACAAGAATGACCCAAAGAATAATAGCTATTCTCCTTTCGGTGGATCTTTTAAACTCTAAATTTCAGTGTGCTCAAAGTAGGCTCTCTTGTCAACAGAAGCTATTCTGAAGGAACGGAGCACTGTTCACGCCATTTCTTTAATGCCACTTTTCTAAATTTATAAATCCAGTCTATTAGAGACAGCAGGCACTAAATGGCAAGAATTACTTTCACCTCAATTAAGAAAAATAAGCAAGCCCATTTCTTAGAACAGCACTTGAGTTGAATCTTTAATTTTAAAAGAAAAAAGAAAAGAAAAGAAAAGAAAAGAAAAGAAAAGAAAAGAAAAGAAAAGAAAAGAAAAGAAAAGAAAAGAAAAGAAAAGAAAAGAAAAGAAAAAAGAAAAGAAAAGCTATTTCTTGCAGTGGGACCTGTGCCATTTGACCAAGTAATCTATATGGACTTATAATGATCACTTCCAACCTACTACAGATTTTCTGGTATGTTGTGTCCCTGGTACAATAACTCTTTTTTCTTCGTGCAACAATCTACAGGATGTTAAATACAGCCATATTTCACTACTAAATCATTTGGTGCCTGCTGGAACCTTCAGGAAACTATTTGGCAGTCTTTCTGTACTCCTTTTTATTAGAACATGAAACCAGAGTACAAGAACTTCTTTAGGCAACAAACAGATTCTAATTTATCTATGTATTTGGGATACTCTAAGCCAATCACTGGAAAGCTATCTTGCAATGATAGCTTTCCACATTACTTTGGCATCATCACCCCCTACTTGACTAGTCCAAAATAATCATGATTTTAAACACAAAGTGGCTCCCCTGGATGGGTTCCATAGGCAACTAGATCCCACAGCTCCCATGGTACTTTGAACTTGTTGAGATGCTCAATATCTTTTGCTAGACTTAGATTCTGTTTTAGCGAATCATGAGATAATGCTGAAGGTGTCTTAAAGATTTCATGTCCTCCTGAGGTCAAATGCTTATTATAAAGTCTTTAATTCATTTATTTCTTCTTATCTTACAGATACCTCAATGAAAGAATGTCTATTGCAAGTTAAATTTGAAACAGTCAATAGTCTGTCATCCCATAGTGAGAATTTACTGCTTATGTTTTACCAGTATCTTCAATTTGGTAGTCAATTTTTTGTTTCAAAGAACTTAGTGGATGCAACACACGCACTAACTTCACTAGCAGACAAAACGCTGATATAATTACTAACTAATCTGATCTAATTAGTGACAAGCTGCTCATCTAGGAAGGTTAGTTAACTGTAAGTTTAGTTATTTCCACTGGTTCTATCCTTTTGAAATACAACAGAGGCTGATGGGAAACATTTTCTTTAGATCCCATTCCACTATCAGAATGTAACTAGCTGCCTATATCCATACAGTGGGCCACTTTCAAGTCATGATTACTTTTACCCACCACACATGGACCACTCTATTGGCTTGTCACACCGAAGGAGCCAATAAAATGTATTTGCCATAGTTGGCAAGGAAGGAAAATTTTTAACTTCAGCAAAGGAGTACTCTAGCTGCTAGACAAACATTAATTAATTAATCTCTCAAAGTAAAGATACATACATTAATGCTGACAATTCATCCAGTTTGGGACAGCATATCTTTAATGGTTTACCTTCATCTTTTCAGTTATCTTAAGATGAGGTTGCTGTCTATGATCTTTACTTGTTCTCTTAAAAGGAAAATTATAGTTTTAATACTGGAATTTTTATTTTATTCTGAATAAGTTTTTCAGAGTCAGTGCGGTGTCCTATGTATCGTTGGGTCAAATTTCATTCCAAATTTTAACTTATCTTCCTAATAGACAGATATGTACAATGAAATGCTACACTGTATTCCAGAGCTATGTAACAGGAAGTCTTAGAAGACAGCTGTTCTTTTTTTCATTATAAGACCGTTAAGCTTTTTTTTTTTCTTTCCCCTCTGGAGTTCAGAACTAGTTCTTCTAAGAGTAACACAGCATTTTGCTGCTATTGATATGGAAGCAGTGAATATTTACATTGTAGCTATAAAGTTTTATCATAAACACACTTCTCTTATAACAACTCTCATCAACTCCAAAGGCCTTTGGAACAAGCCCTGATTCTGACTACATAATTCATTTGAATTACATCACTGTCTGTAAGGGAACAGCACGATACCTACTGTGAAATGAATATTCTTACCGTATCAATCTTTTTTAAATTTAGTATGTTAATATGACCCATGACTTAAGTCACCTTTTGTACTGCTTTCTGTTTGATTATAATTTTATCTATTAATCATGTTAATCCAATAGAATCTGCCTTAATCAAATGCAAGTCAATTACCCACTTCGTCAAATTATATTTTTAATGAAAGACATTTTTTAAGATTGAATACCAATTAAGGACGTGTTTAGGGAAGTGTGGCTAGCTTTAGAGCATGGGAACACTTGGCTCTCTACTGAGATAGTTTTCATATCCACTTCCAGGTCAAGTAGTTTGAAGAACACTTCTGCATAGACACTGAACTCTCACAGCAGACAGTTGTTGCCTATGCGCGTAGGCACTGTCCCTCCTAAAAAATATCTGCATGTCTGCTGCCTGATCACAGAGAGGGACTAGGCTGGGTAGACTTTAAAGAACAGATCATGACTTGCCACGTGAGAATTAAAATGAAGAGGAAGGCTACACTGGCCAATGGTTGTAAACCTGGGATATGACAATCAAATGTACCAGCCCCAAAGATGCCTGGATATTCAGATCCCAGACACACAAAGGCTTACTCTGAAAAACTTCCTTGACTGTAACAGCAAATTTTCTATCCCTTTCATCCCCCTGCAGCTAAAACTCAGAAGAGCGACCTCTGTATTTCATGAGTTCGTTTCTGTCCCCATTTGACCAACTTTCATAAAATCCTAAACCAAAATTCAAGCTATGGAACGTTACGCAGAAATTGGTCATGCTTTCTTTTTGTTTTACCAATCACACCTGAAAATGAAGAGTGATTGATCTGGTAGAGAAAGAATGCTAACTGATCAACATGGCGAAGCCAACCTTCTAAATCCAATGTGTGTTCAAGATTGTCACCTCTCTGCGTTTTATTCCCACCTCTTCAGTTCTGATTTGCTTGGGTGTCCTGCAGCCTCTCCCATTCCAGACTTGCTGAGACCAGCTGCTTAATCTGCAGGCAGGTCCACATACCAGCCCTTTCAGTACTCCAGAATCTGGTCATTCACCCCAGTATCCCTTTCCTTGGTATTTATGGAGTACAAAAATAGTCTGATACTAAATAAAACACCTCTATTTTAAGTTATATTTGTATTACACCGAGGTCCTAATGGTACCATTATACAAAAGTTCTGCACGGAAGACAGAATGACTGATGTTAAAAGGTAGACACGCACAAATGCAGTGTGCACACACAAACATTTCACTGGCAATAACATCACAGATTTGGACAGTCATTAAAACAAAGACCGAGTAAGACAATGTTCTTTAGATATTTACAGTTACATGCAAAGGAGATCTAGCATAAAGTAACCTGAATTTGTTCCCTCGGGAAGAACGATGGTGCGCTGCACTTAGCATCTATGTGGTTCCATCAGAGTTCTGAAAGAGTCTGCACAAGGTGCACATTTATCTGTTTATAACTGAAGAACTGGAAAGAATAAAAGTAAACAAACTTCCCTGAGGATACAAACCAAACCAATGTCAGAGAACCTGTTAGACGAATGAAAGAATCCAACAACCTCAGTATTCTGAATAGTCTGATGGAGAGCTTGTGGCAATCACAGTCTTGGAGGACTTCTTCATTCACACTGACTGGATTAATATTTTTGAGGAGCAGAAGTGATGAAAAAAAAATCTTGATTTTTAATAACCTCCACAACCAGTTTTTTTTTCCCAAGTTCTAACACAGTAGACACAATTCCTTAACAAAAAGCTGTCACCACCCTCTCTTGGTGACCTGCATGTCCTTAGGGGAATGTCGACTCTGCAGTTCAGAAATATGACTGTAGCTCATCTAAGCACACCTGGACAACTTGATGCTATGGTTCAGGAGGCAGCTACACTGCATGGAAACGCATAAGGCTCCAGTTTCCACCCAGCATGCTGGACATGCACAAAACCCCAGTTCTAAGCTCTAACTTGTGGAGGTTTGCCTACTTCTGATACACTAACTTGTCTAAAAAGTTGTATGCGAAGTCATCAGTCCAACATGCAGGATACCAAAAGGCACCGTAAAGTTTCACAATGTCCTTACCTATGCAAGGGAAGATCTCCCTTAATATTTTGAGATGTTTGTAAAGCTGCCTCAGGTACCTGTGCTCATATCTATCGTACCATATCATGGCTGATTGCAGGAGAACCAGGGTTTGTAGAAAGGAAAGACCATCTTCACAGTTGTTTCTCTCTCCTGTAAGCCTCATTTTTCCTTCTTACTGGGAGGCATCAACCTGATCCTTGGTCCAGTCTTAACATATTCTGGTTTTCAATGCAAACATTTGATATGTGATGCAAAAATTGTCATCTAAATGGAGGAGGATGTCACTTAACTACAATCATTCAACAGCGAGCTTTTAAATGACATTTTCTAAGTCCTAAGACACTAGTGCTTTCTTTCTAGGATGAATTTTAAATCTCTCAGCTTCAATGTTTATGCTATGCAGCTGATCAGAAAGGTGTCTTATTGGAGAGTGGGGCTGCCTATATCCCTTTAATTATATAGAGGACTTGGAAGACAACAGCTTTCCAAACTTTGAATTCACATAGCAAAGCAAACACTGAGAATATGTAAAAGACTTGGTCTAGTATTGTAGAATGCTGAATAAGATAAAGCACAAAATACATTTTGTCTGCAGATACACTGCAAACACAAAGGAATATTTCAAAGAAACTAACCTTTCTAAATTAATTTATCTGTTGCATTATTACTGACAAATACCTCACTAGTCATCTTAAATTACATTACTAATCTCCCATTTGAGTTAAATTCAAAATGTTATACACATTCGTTGTGCATGGCTTTTCTGCACTCTTTTCTGTAGTAATATTTTAATCATCATGTCAATTAAATTACTATGATTACCATTAAAACAACATGAGTTTTAAAGCTGTTTTAATGTTCTGAATTCTGTCACATTAAAAAAAAAATCTTACAGCTTTAATTTGCTGTTAATTTAATCTAAATAAATATTAAGCAAGAGAGACACTTGGGGCTTTTAAGAGAAATTATGCCGGTCAGCCAGAGCTCAGGTTTACTCACTAAAGTGATTGATGGCATGTAACATAGTAAACAATCTATTTTGTAGCTCCTAACAGCTACATAATGTCCTTGTTTCTTATAGTAACTGGATTGCCAATACAATATTGACAAAGCATCACTAGGCTGGAGCCAAGCTGACCTCATATCACCATTTTTCTTTCTGGACATGTAGCATTGTGCTGCACAGCTCTGAGTAACAGCACGCCCAGATCTGCAGTTTTCAGAAAGGCAAAGCTCTCAGAGTACCTTTGTAGACCCAACTTGCATTGACTGGATAGATAATTAAAAAGTCACTTAAAAATGAGACTGTTTGGTCTCATTGTTTAGGTGCCAGAAAGACTGTGAAAGCCAGATATTTTCCTCGTATCTATATACACTTTTCTGGATTTGGACTAGAGCTGCACGAGGTGTTGGCTACCCAAGCACTCCCAGGCACCATTTGCCATCTGTTGGGCATTGTGAGAGAAACCATAAAACTTTAAAAGCTTTGCCAAAATTTCTGAACAAAAATATTTGCTTTCTCAAAGTTACAAACAATCGAAAAAGTCTGTATGGCCCAGGACTGCATGCCAAATCTTGGTTAACACAAAGCAGGATAAGATAAAGCTATCTTAAACAACTGCAGTTATCTTCAGGATTTTGTAGAATCTAAATATCCTGAATGTCTTTTGTTGAGGTTACATGAACTCATCCTCTGAAAATACAGAGATAAAAAGAAATGAAGGAAAAAATGCTGTATATACATTAACTCACTGAATTATGCTATGTTTTGGAGAAAGGTGTTCTGTAGAGCAAAGCCTCATAGAGCTTCCCTTCAAAGGAAGCGGAATCTGTAAATATTCTTCAGCAATTTTTGCTTATTTTTCAAGTGTGCATTACATGGCAGTGGTTTAGTGCTTTATCAGAACGACTGACTGTTCAACCAGAATAACATGCTTTTTGAAGCAGTAACCACTGATTTAACTGAAGATCAGCATGCACTTATATTTTTATGTCATAAAAGATATGGAACAGATTTATATAGAAAATAAAGGCTATTATAGTATATAATTAACACAAAAATATTCTCCAGGCTTAACTGTCCGATACACTTATGTTTTAATTAGCCATGTTAGTGGGTGGTAGAATTAGGCACAAATTTTTATGGATTATCACAAGCCAAACTCATGCTGAATCCCAATGTTCTTAATCGGTTTTTAATTTCTGACCAATATTCCCCATAGTCAGTCACAGGGAATGAAGACTGCTGGCATCCCTCTGTGCTCTTGCAATTTATTAGCAACTTCAGGGTAAAGCAGCTTTGTTACTCAGTGCTGCAAAACTTCTAGCCATACTTTTTAATCCTTTTGCTCACCTATTATCCTGATTTTTTGCACAAGATCCAGTTCTAACTTTGTTCTAGTCTATGCAGCTCTGGGATTTTTCCCACCTTCTTCCCACCACCCCTCTGTTTAGGAGATATGCAGCTAGTTGATGTTACAGGTGATTGGTACACATGAAAAATGAGAAGTCTACTTAAATCTTACCCATTAGTACTCCAGTACTTGAAGTCTCCCCAAATGAGTCCTACTCTCGTTTACATGACGTAGTTAATTTTCCCCTCAACACTTTCAAATACAAAGACATCTCTAAATTTGAATCTCAACCTCATCCTAGGCTGATTACCCTGATCTTGCATTAATATCCTAAAGTAATTTGGTTTCACCAGTAACTGCTGTGCAACAAAACCTCACCTATGCTTGCTCCCTCAAGTTGGTCGTTCCTGCCATTACAAATGACATCTGGATGAATTTCTCTGGCACAAAAGGATATTTCCATCCCTCTTTAACCCTGGTTGAAGATAATTAAACTGCACGATTCTCTTGAGCCCATGGCAATTTAGCAGAAGAGTTTTGTATTTCCATCCGGCCCTACCAGAGAAGCCAAGTGCCTGACTAATTTTGCGCATGTGAGTACATGAGTGTTTGAGCAGTTCTATTTACATCAGACTACTTACACGCTTAGGATTAATTACACATTTAAGGCAGATTTGCCAGTGATTACCATTAATTGCAACTGCAGTGATTTAGGTCCTTCTATGAGAGTTAGCATAAGTGCATATGCTGCCTTCTTCATTACTTTTTTCCTTTTTATTTAAGTCAAATGACTCTTTGAATTCAGAGTTTCAAAAAAAGCTAACAAAAACCCTAATGTCTCAAGACACAGCTGTGCTACTGCAGTCAAATCTCATGCATTCCAGAGATGCACTTTTATGCACTGTTCAGATTGGCAATACTGGCGATGCTGTCCAGGCTTCATCACTTTGTCATGAAATAAGCCAATTTTAGAAATTTCTGAACTACATTAGAGATACATAGTGGCGCTTAGAAGCCTTCTATCTGGAGCAGCTAAAAAAGTGATACAAGGTATATCACAGGTGCATCATCATTTCAGCCCACACAAAGCAGGTATGGTGTACAGCAGCTGTTTCACGGAATTAGTAGTTTGGCTTTGGAGTCATATTACTGTAGAGACAGATACAAATCAGATCTGCTGTGCTGCTACATCATCCTCCACAAAGATGGGGGAGGGGGGCGGGGCGGGGGGGGAAATGGCAAAAAATAACTGCAGAGAGGAGATACCATTATACTCCAAAAGGGAGAGGAGACCACAGTCTGGCTGTGCTGGCACGTAACAACCGTTAGCTCCAGACTAGCAGTATTTTAAGGAAAAAATATTAGTACAGTTTACAGGCTTTTGCTGCTACTACTTTTTCTGATTCTCATGCATTATCATGACAATGCAACATTAATTTTACAAAAGTTTTTGAAGTATTGTCAACTCCAAGCATAATGGAAAATAAATTAAAAAGTACTATATTTTTACAATGTATCTTCTATACTAAATTCAATTTAGGACCGATGTGACATTTTCCTTTAATTTCTGCAAAGGGCTGTCTCTATCCAGCAAACGTGTGGTGGAGGCAGACCAAGAGGGAAGGATAAGGAAGAAAATGCAGGGCTAACAGTGATATAAAGAGATTTAGACTTTAAGGAGTCAAGTCAATTTTCATCCTGATTGATCATAATCAAATACAGTAATTGCCAGTTAAAATAACACTCCAAAAGGGCTCAGTGCTGTAAGCCAGCATCAGAAAAGCTCAGCTTCAGCCATCATCCCAACTGATGTTAACAGGGCTACTTTCACAAACCAAGGCTTTGCGTGAAATGGTTCTAAATCATCAGCAAACAAATATGGAAATAGGGAATTACTTCGTTAGAACAATTCTGGGTATTACAGCCTGAATTTTCTCTGATAATCCCATCACTGAGGGCACCATGCATTCTGAGATGTAACAAGGGAAAATACTGATTTTTAGTTTTAGTAAGCCCTTATTAAAAGGTGCTAGTATTTCCTGACTCTGCGCCTGATTTCCTGTCACAAGACAGCCACTTTTACTGTGACAAAATGTTATTGACTGAATGTCAGTTACTATTCTAGCAGTTTTTATACTGGCATTTGAAAGTGATCAAATAAATAGCTCAAGAAAGGAAGGAGAAAGTTGCACCTGCTGCTTTCAAATTCATTCCTCCTCCTTTTTTTTGTCAGTAATTAAAAAGAAAAGTATAGCTGGAAATTCAGAACATTTCAGATCTTCACTTCAGGTATACTGACATAGACTTCAGGCATGTTTTGGTGTAGCCATAAACAAAATTATAGTTACTGACTGCTGCCATTAAAATTCAACTTTTGGCCACTAATCTGCTACACCAAAAGCTCTGTAAAATGGTTTGAGTTAGTAATGGTTCATTAGGAAGAAGAAAACCCTCTCCGGTGCCTTATCCAAACTTAACAAGTAGACATTTTTTAGAACAGCAATGAAAATTCAGTTCAACACACATGGTACCTGAATGGTGAAGATATGTGTTTATATTATAACATATTTACATCTATGCGATAAATACTGTCATAGCTAGTGTCTGATATTTAGTGATTATCTAAAACATCCGTATCTTCAGAATCACAATTTCTAAAATAAAGTCTAATCAATAGGGGGTTTATTTGCCTAATTTATATTCAACTTGCCATATTATCGATCAGAATGCTTTTAAAATTTGTTTCTATTTTTGTGTTTTGACAATGAAAAAGCATGTCTTTCTAATGATTATATGAAAACGTAAAAATAATTAGATATTCATTTATAGCTCTGTATCCGTAATTATATCTATATCTAAGTGTGTCTAAGTGTGTATAGCTAAAAGACATAAGAAAATGAGAAATGTATAGTTTTTCTATACACATAATAACGGCAAAATAAATACCAGGGTAGTCATTTTATATTATCCTTTTGATCTATAGGCTACCAGTGGAAGACATAATCTTTTATTTATATTATGTGAGGTAAAATTTTGAAACAGGATTTTCTGTGTCTATCTCCCTGCTCACTTCATAATTAAGCCTGTAGGGCTGCATGGTTTATTTTTTAATGCTGTACTTGTCAATTTCTGTTACCACTAATTTAAAGTTCACAGCTCCATATATCATAAAAATATGAGGGCAAAACAATTTATATAAAAAAACGTTTTGAGTTGAAGGGGTGGCTAAGTTTTCCTGTGTGCTCTCTTGAAGATTTCATTTCAAGCAGAGCTGATTTACAAAGCTGGAAAGAGAGCACAAAGCTCTAGTGACATGCACTTTTCTCCACACCTCCCTATCTCCCCCCCCCATCTTTCTCATTTATAAATTTTTTTATATATGAATGACAAAATTTTTGCCTTCATTAGTATGTTAGCCTTTTTAATTTAGCTCCAAACTCACTAATACACTCAGTCCTACCAAGATCAACTATGACGCTTACTATGAAGAAAAAGCACCTCTTATTTTACACAAAACATTACAAGGTCAGATCAGCGTCTTTCATCTCTTCCCACCTTCACCAGACTGAACAATAGGCAGCAATAATCCTGTGATATCCACAACTAATTTATCCAGCAAGAAGACAGGTAGCACTCTGAACCGTGCTGCTGCCTGAATAGGTGCAGTAAATAAGCAGCTTAATGGTAGCCTTTCAGGCAGGAGGGCAACATATCACAGCATGGCATTTTTATAATCTTCTTGGCATGCCTACAGCCAAGAGCACATAGCTGAGCGTATGTTCCCTCTTCTGTCGGGCTTAGGATGCATGTAATCGTTAGATTGTGACACATTGTGCCTTTAAGCAAGTTTAACTGTTTTATATCCCCTCTGATCTACAGCTTTGTACATCTGTTAAGTTGCCTCTTAAACTTCAGTCAGCACATCTGTGGATCTGCTCTTTCTGAAGCTCATTGCGTGGCTTAGGTTTTGCACAGTCTTGCTTTGTATCTGTCCAGTGTTTATTTGCAAGGAATACCTTTTGTATTAGTGTTCTTGCTGAACTAGAGCAAAAGACCAGAGTTAAATCTATATGGGACATCTTCGCTTGGCAAAGAATTGAATGGGGCGCTAGGAACTTATTCCAATAACTTGAATTATAAATTGGTGAAGTGAATAGTTCCCTTTTCTTTATGTCTTTGAGCTGAGGGAATGTCTTCTCCCCACCCAAAAGATGTTTTGCTCTAGAGGGATAAAGGAGCCAGTTACTGAACTTCTCCCACAAAGTCCCCTAGGAATACTGCTGAGATAGCCCCAATTATGGATAGATGCACTAATTTGCAGACGCACTGACTACCCTCTTAACCTCCCACTGATGTCGGCCAGATTTCAGATACTTATTATATGTCAGCTAGTCTCTTGGCATTTTGTCCTCTGGCACGAAGCAGCCCTGTACCAGCCAGCGCTACCCAAGACTACTGCAGAGTCTGATTCAAGTAGTGCTGGGTAGAGGATTGAGGCAGCAAAGCAGAAACCCCTTTGACTCCTAGAAATACTTGCAGAAGTCCTCCACAAAGGAGTATGTATCAGCCATAATGGCAGCCTGAAGATCTCTGCAGAAAGACTGATACTAAATTTATTTTATACCACTGTTTTATTGTGTTACACTATGCATTGAAAGCCTTCATAGAAATTTCAGACATATGGGAAGAACATCTGAATGCTCCCTAGTATAGCCGGACTGAATAATGCAGAGACTGAGTGATGACATTTGAACATCCCTGTAAGCATAAACTCGAAGTCAGAAGGGCCTCATGGCTTCTACTATGCAGTCACCAAAATGCAAAGATGCTACAGTAAATCTTAGGCTAAAATAGTTATCTCTGCACATACCTGTCAGCTTGCTTTGTGCATTTTTTTTCCTTGGGGTGCTTTTCCAAGTGTTGGAGGAAATATTGGAAATAAATATTGTAGAAGGTTGTGAATCCTTAGATTTATTCCTACCTTGTATTGAAAGCTATGAACTATTATTTTGTCAGTGAAGAGTTATAAACTGCCCCCTATAAACTGCTAATTAAACAGAAACTTATGTTCAGCCAACAATATCTACGTATGTGTGAAAGTAGTTCTTGTCCAACCCCAGTGGTCCGTACAGCTCAGTCTACGTGGACAGTTAGTTAAAGAGGGCACAGCAAAGTTCTCACACCAGTGGAGCAGTGGCTTCCCCAGTGAAAAATTACCGTGGGCAAAATCTTGCCTGTGCTGACATCAGTGACAGAATTCTCCATTACCTTTTTAATAAGTTAAGTAAGAGAAACTCAGGCATTAAATATCTGCTTTGCTGCAGGATGGTTTCTTTTGAGATACTACCCAGATATGCGTAAAGTTTTTAGTTACTGTTCTGCCAAGATATCAGTGGAGATCACATAACTATTCACTTAAAAAAACCCTCCAGAAAATTATATTAAGCTACAAAAACTGCTTTTTGATTATTCTCACAGTTGGGATTTCATCCACTCTTACAAAAATATCTCCACTTCAAACCCAGAGGCCCGAGAACTGAAATAGAAGCCTTCAGGTTAGACACAATCAAATGGGACCAAAAGCAAGTCTATGAGGAAGTGTGTGTTTCTTAGGGTTGGTCTGATGCAACAGTTCATTATCTAAAGGTGGACACTGCAGCTGGACAGAGCGATAAAGGAAAGGAGAGGATGCTGCCTAGGTTTCCTCACTAGGATCCTTTCATACACTTTGGCATCCTGACAAATGCAAACATTTGATTTATCAGTGTTGGAGGATTACTAAGAGATGTCACGACTACCTTTTTCCAACACAGACATTCAGCTGCCAAGTTTGTGTCTTTAAGCAACTCTTACGCAGTTGTAATATTTTGTTGCCCAGATGAGTTTCCTCTCTTTCTTCCCCTGTGACACTTTTCATGCTCTCCCCAAAATGATACCCTATGTTTATATATGATGAATTTTCCAGAACAGTGAGAACAGACTTCTTAGTGCAGCATCATTACCCCTTTGCTTGGCAGAGAAGTAGAAAAGAGCTTGTCTGAGCTGGCAACCATCAAGCTTTACAGTCTAACAAGTTCCACTACTATAATGAAAATCCAAAGACCTGGAAACAATATACAGAGCTTCCCTGACTAATTTTATTATGCAGACACACTTAATAGCTCCTGTTACAATCACATTTATAGCAGGAAAACAGCATTGGATTGTGACTATCACACTAAATCGACATGGATTATCAGTCATTAAAAAGGAACAAAATTAGCAGCAAGCAGTAATATTTTACACTTATCAAATCTACAGCTGGTCAAGGTTCATTACAATACTGTGCAATAAAGTCAGGAAGCATTGGCTCATTCTACAGAACATTTAAATCTCTATTGTATTTGTGTAGGATATAATTTCTGATAGCAATAAAGCCTAATAAAAGTTACACCCCGATGAATAAAGTGTTAATAAATTGACCCAAGACATTTAAATGGCTAATTATATTTGAGATAAAGGAGGATTCGCTTGTTTCTGTAGATTGTTTGAAGCAGTACTCTAACCAGCTAACTAACCAACTACAAAATTATTTTATATAAATATATCTCTGTGATATAAAATATTAATATTTCTAGCTCCTTTTTCAATAGATTAATAATTAATCAGAATTTCCTCGCACATTTCCTATTCATCAAAAGACTCATACCTCTCTTTAAAATGTCCAAGCTTTGCATAACTTAACTTTAACTATTCCCTAGATTTTAGAAGTATTTACAGCAACTACGTTTAGCTTTTCCATAGGCTCTTTCAGTAATAAAAATGGGTACTTTATAATAAAATAATACTACCCTATTATAATACCAATAATGGTATTACAAAATATATGGAAAAAGACAGACCAAACAAGCACACTAACCAGTTCAGAGTGTTCATGCGGGATAATTACATTGAGGGGCCTCCATCTAAAAAAGCCGTCGTACTTTAAGACTGAATCAAGAGTTACAGTAGACAATACATACTTCCTTCAACTCATTCCATTCCTTATACAAAAGTACCATATAAATTCAGGAGAATCTCCCTCATCTCTCACCATCATATATGCAAATGCTCACATACATCTAGGCCCCCCTCCCCAGTCTTTGGGAGGGTTCAGATCCTGGCTCCACAGATGACACCTACTTGCACAGGCATCCAGAGAGGTATGGAGATCAAGCATGAACTATATAGCATTTAGGTCCACCAGAAAGATTTATGAACAGAAGTTAATGAGCAGTAAGGGCCTGGCTGATTCTTGATCAGGTTTACTGCATGACTGCATAAACAAACATGAGGGACAAAACCAATCAGAAGCAGCAGGTTCACAGAACAGCTTCTTTTGGCAGCATCGATTGCTTACAGTATCTCCCAAACTACACCAGAGAGTTTTGGAAATATTTGGTGGGTTGCTTCTCCAAACAATAGTTAAAATTGTAACAGGCCTCTGACATGAATGGAATTGCCCGGCAATATCATTGTTCTTCTGGGTGCTGAGTTGTAGATGCTGGAGGAATAGTGATTTGTGTATGGAAAATGACTGGGGTGGTACAAAGGGAGGCAAAATGACAAAGAATCAATCTCTTCAAAAAAGAAAAAAGACAGGAATTACAAAAAATTGATGTGTCAGTGTTTGGGTTTGGTTTTTTTTTTTTATAAGTTGAAGGGAATTTTACATAGGAAAGTGAAACAAAAGCATCTTGAAACAGAAAATGTTTTTCACATCGCAAATTGAAAATTTCTAGCTATTGCTCAGTAATCTACTCATTGCTAGTATGTACTTAGTCTTTTTGCTCCATTTGGGAGACAGGTGCACAAGAAGTAGAATTCCCTATGAGATGAGAATTTTCATTTTTGAGCAGCTTAGTCTCATTTTGTGTTGACTTTAGAACTGAAATCTGCTACTGCTGATCAGATCACCTAACAATGAAGAAAAGGGGACACGTCCCTCCCAACAGTTTTTTGGTTTCTTCTCTAGGATGGCTGAAGGGAGTCTCTTTACCAAGTTGACCCATACATTTCATGCATCATATTATGTGTAGACAGAATCTCTGCTTGGCTAGACAATCTTTGGATGACTAAAAGACTATTTGAATTAGGACCATATTAGAGACACTGAACTAAGCCACTGCAGGTTGCAACTTACGTCTCTTGTCACGTTTGTCTTCCAGCATAAGATACAAAATTATAAAATGTTCTGGTTTCTGGAACATTATCAATCTTGAATAATTTTTTATAACTGGTCCCAAGTCAATGAAGCATTTACAAACAGGCAGATGTTCTATTACCATCCTGGGACTTCAGAATATTGCCGAAATCTTCTCTGATTAATTTATTGCAATCTTATTTTTATAGCAAGACGTCCAGCACTGATAGATGAGGAACCCATGGTTTTGAAAAGGCTACTCTCTTTTCGACTCCCTATGCTTTCAGACCTTTTGCAGGTTTGCATCAGACAACCTCTGCACTATAACAACTGCGTATATATGTGCGTACTTTCTATCTATGGGCATGGTTTTAGCATAACACAAATATCACAGTCATGACTGTGCTCTACATCATTTGATCTGTTTTGTCCAAGTAGCTGTTCAACTCACAGAAGTACCTGCAAAACTCCCCTCCACTGAGCCCCACTCTCCTGGGCACTGCATCATTATGCTAAGCAGGGTGGGCAGTTCTTCCTACTGCTCCAGCCCAGACTAACAATGCTTAGCCCAGAGGGATGCAGAAGGGGCAACCCCAATGGGTTCCAGCTTCTCTTCCCTTCTTTCAGTTCCCTAGCCCTTAGGATTGAACCAGCTTAAAGTTCAAAGGCAAGTCCAAAGGCTTCAAGTCCAAGGCATCTTGAAGGACATACGAAAAAAATACTAATCACTTATTTTGAAATATTATAGTTACGTCTTTATACTTTGTGTGACATCATAACTACCAGACAGCAAATGAAATAAAAATATTTGAGTATTTGAGACAAGACGTAAAAAAATAATTTCACGTGGATTCCTTACCGAGCTGGTATATTCTCTAGATGTACTGCAGTGGTATGAAAGCCCATCTTTGTGATTCTGTTATGTTAAGGTTCTGCACACAGTATTAGACGGAATACCATCTGTCTGTATACTGCATTTTCTAATGCATGGAAAAATCAGCTTATGTCCTTCAGTGAAAGCATTCATATATTGAAGAAAAGTGACATTAGGTAAACCCACCAAATAGGGTGCTTAACTAGGGAAAATGCTTTCTTCATTCAAAACCTGTAGAAACCCCTACATTATTAACCTTGTCAAATTCTGTTAATAGATACATAAAATCTTTTATTAGTGATTAGGATGAAAAATAGCTGATACTACTTACCATTTAAAAATTGCTCATACTTTAAAAAGGTAAACACATAAATCACAGGTGGCTAAAGTTTCATTTGCTACATTGCACTTATACAAACATACAGAAATACAAAAACTTCACAAAAAACATAAGGTACTCTAAGCCTAAGTCAACTTACCAGGTAATGATTGGAATATCTTGAGTTCCTAGATCATACATTTCTTGTGTAACCGAAGGTTTAAGATCAGGTACAGCAAAGGCAAACATGCTGGAACTATAGTTACTGCTCCTGAAATGAGACCAACTTTCCTACACTTTCTACAGCTCAATGCAAAAAGTCTGATTCTACATTCAAGAGCAAATGCTTGTCTTGCTAAGGAAATCACACTGTGTGAAGCGTGCAATTGATATTGCTGTTGTTAAATGGAATTTGAAGTGTCAATAGCTGCAAAACCAGTATTTACTTTTCCCCCTTTGATGTTTTTTCAAAATTCTGTACTAAAATCCCAAAAGCCTAAGGGTGTTTGTTCTTATTCAAAATAGCTTCAGTCTCATCAATGCGCTACCTTAATTCTTTGCATGCTCTATTTCCTTCTTAAAAGATATCTGCATTGTGTGTTTTTTGAAATGGATTACCAAGCAGGTGTTAGATTTGAAATGCAGTGCAGAGACCAGCAAGTAAGCTCCCTGCTAACACCCTGTCTGCTGGGAATGCCTTGGCAGGCAGAGGAGCAGGTTCCATGCTGGAACCTGCAGGAATGTCTCAGATTACTCTTCCTCAGTGAACACAAATAGTAGGTTTTAACACAGTTGCCATTACTTGGCTTTCCCTTGACTGTCTGCCTCTGGACCTCGGTGTCCCCCATCTGTTATATGGGTGTATAAATCCTTAAGAAGAGGAATTTGGGGAGGTCACTAAGAGGGTTTGGGACTTTTTTGAGTTACATATAACTATCTTCTATAGATAGAGTGGAAAAAATATTTCCACTTTCCCTCAGGGCATGTAGACATGAAAACAGCACTGTGCCAAGTACCCTGAAGTACCCAGCTCTTATGGGAAGCCTAGGGGGGGTTAGACATCTGTCTTTTCTACCTCTTGGGAAGTATCTCTAACTTCTCCAGCAGTATCAAACTGTTTGACTTATAAACTGCATTACAGACGTTCAATCCCACCTACACATTAAGTATCTCCATTTTCTCATAGCAGCCTCTGTAAATAAAGAGCATGAGATCTTATAATTTCTTTCAAATACAGTGTCTTTCCCTCTGTTTTCCTCAATCAATGGTAGAGTTCCACAGGTTACTCCACTTCCCTAGTTATTCAGGAAAGGGATGCTATAAAGGTTTATTTATTTTCTGACACATTGACCTAGCTCAAGACAGCATAATTCTAGGACTGTAAACTGCAGTTAAAACTTAGAAACTCTTGAACAAGTGACTCATTGAAAGTCACTGGGACTGTTCATAGTGTTTGCAAAAAACTGTTGCACAACCTGTCCTTTCTTTAACATGCCATCAATAGCCACCAGACTACAGCGTTAGAGTGAAAAAAAATAAATCACGTTCTAGAAGCACAACCCGTGAACATGAAGGGAGAGTCCCATGAGAGGTGGAGGAATCATCTCTGGGAAGACAGATCAGTTCAGTCCCTGAAAGGCAAAATGCAATAACATTTATTCAAACAAGACTTTGATCTTTTCTGCTGAAGTGTTGTGAAGTTTTCAATTTTTTTCCTGAATATCAAAATATTGTTCCTTGAACATAGATACTATTGAGAACTCCAGCTTACAAAGACCTGTGGGTACTGGAATTTCAAACCATCCATTTGCCCTTAAGTCACTCCCTGGCAAAATCCAGGAGTTCTGCATACTCAGTTTATCCTTAGCTTTATTTATTTATTGTAGCTAGCTTTTCTCAGCAAGTGTACTACATACCCATACTGAAAATATAAATTAACAATGAATAATTAGGGTCTGAATTAATTATCTAGGGCTTTTTCTAAGTAACCATAGGGAGGAAAAAAATGAGAAAAGTAAAAAAGCATCTTCAAAACTATGGCAGCAGTACTACATGAAATGCAGAGAGAAACACAATTAGATACAAGGAAGCTGCTTTCAATGGCAGAGAGGAGCCAGCCTGAACTTTCTTCAAACTTAACCTCCTCACAAGCGTCTTCACTGTCTTCTGATGCCACCGTGGCAGAAAGTCGAAATACTTTGTCTGACTAGAAAGCATCTCAATGCAATTTTTAGTCCAATTATGTATCTGTAACTGTGCTTGTGTAGCTTTTCCTGTTTGTTGCTTGTGCGTACCTGTGGACATGCATTCGTAACCATTCTTGAAGACAAAGGCAGTTGCAGGTGAACATCAAATGGAAGAAAGGGGATAGCTGCTAGCTTAAAAAAGTGTGCTCAAACATGCAAGGGTTTTGCATAAATTGCCAAAGAAAAAGCACAGACAGCTCTCAAAACTGAAACCCAACAAAAGGAAAGAAAGTATTTCCTCATGTGGAAATGCTGGTCCGCAGTAGAGCAGTCAGCAGGAAGATGGACCACTTACAGAACCAACGTACTGCAGCAAAGTACACCACAAATTTGTACAGTATTCTTAAGCAAAAATCCTTTTTTGTGGCCAGATTGAATTGATAACTTCACTGTTGAAAAGCACTTCTTTCCATAGTTTCTTCTGGAAAACTCCTAAAACAATAGTGATTAACTTCAGAGAGGGCGGTTTATAGTAGCAAAGATCCACGTACTTTGGTGCTGCACAGCTGTATCATCAGCACCAAGTATGTTCTTCTTAAAAGCAGATATATTGCACATAGCACACTGTATAATGCCACGAGGTACCTTGCTCCATGAAGAGCAGTAAAGTCACAAGACACTTAGAACTACTTATGGGCCTTTGAACTACAGGATGTTAGGGATTGCCATTAATGACAGCTGGGTCTGAAGACACGTGTTATTTTTAACTTGCTTCAAATCTGGGGAATCATAGATTGTAGCTGAGAAATATAGAATAGAGAAAAAAAAAAGCAACAACAAACAGATTAGTGGAAAACAAAAGGATCACGAATCAGAAAAAAGCATAACACCTAAATGGGCAAATACAGGCATCCTGGTGAGGAATAAAATGAGAGCAGATAAAAGAAAGATCATTAATCAAACATGCACCAGCTGAGCAGCAATGTCCTTCAAATTATAATGGAGTTAGAGGAGAAAATAGGCAGGGGACAAAGTAAAGCTTTAAACTGAAAAATGTTTATGCAGGTGAAGTATTGCAACAGCCAGTTCCCATCAGTTCTACCCGTCCCATCTCTCCCATGGTTTAACCAAGCAGTTAAACCCAAATCTTCAGCAGTTCATTTTATAGTCAAACATTACTGACTTCATTCAACATCTCCTTGGGATTCAAACACTAACTTGCACAGATCTGTCATGGATATAATACAGGTGCACATTGTGAGAAAATATTAAACCAGTGACGGTTTTGAGAGACGTTATTCCTGCAAGTCACTGCTGTGAAATGGAAACAAAAATTGGAAATTATTACAATAGTTACAGAGTATTTGGAATAGCAGAATGTCTAGCTGAGAAGGGGTTATTCTGCATTGGAAAGTTTGCTAGTTCTGACACAGCCTTCCAGTAAGGAAGTAAAAGTTGATGTTTTCTAGGGCACCCGCTGTATGGATATTTGCCCTGACATGGTCTGGCCTCTGGGTATAACTAACAAAACAAAACTATCTAAAAGCATGCATGAGGAAATGGCAGAACACTGTTAGCACTCCTTACCACGCTACTTGGCAAATACTGAAACAATGAGTTGGGAACATGCACAATATTTCATCAGCAAGTCTTCAAGTGAAGTAACTGTTCAAATACTTTCTTTCCTAATTAACCTAAACCTCAGTAAAAGACAACTGTTGCTCAGTGTCTCTTCAGCATCCTTACTTGCCGTTTTCCTTGGGCCTCTGAGCAGCAATCAGACTGCGCAGAGACACAGAGATAGTTTACTGAATTCTCAAGGACAGACCATTCTCCCAGATTAAATAATATTCACTCTCTGCCAAAAGCTCAGCTTCAAAACTGCCAAAGCATGAGGAGAATGAGGTGCTGCTTAGACCTTTCTGTGCATGACAGGATAAAATGCAAGACTTCTCTGCCTAAAGGAATCCATATAATGAAATAATCTTTAATCTTTGTCCCTTCAAGGCACTCTCAACACCTGTTATCCTTGATACTGTCACAGACAAAAAAGCGTGTGAATTCATCTCAAGGCTGGTAATTATTTCAGCTAATTACTCATTTGGATGTGGGGTGATTACCAATGCTCCTTCAGGTGCAACACTGGCCACTTTTATTCTAGCTGATATTTCACAAAGCAGGAGAATTGCTGTTCCCCCCTTCTCCGGTCTTACAGAAAGATGAACTCCCATGCTATTTAAAATCTGTACTGCAGTGAAATAGCCTGACCAAGCGGTTAAACCCAAATCTTCAGTAGTTCATTTTATAGTCGAACATTACTGACTTCATTCAACCTTATTACATGCAGCAATATCTCAGTGTTCAGTATCTTTCTGGATGAGTATTTTTATTGTACCCCATTCCCAAATGACCCTTTTCTCATGCCAGAATCACCTTTACCTCTATAAATATGAACCAGATGTCTAACTAATGTGTTTTAATTTTATTTTTTTCTTCCTAAATTGCTGGTTGTTGCAAATCACAAATAATTGTGATCAACAGACAGCAAATACATCCTGGAATCAGGCATTTTGGTGCAGCTCTGCTAAGGCACAAAATGTGGGAAGTTCAGTTTTATGAGCAGAAAGCTGCCAAGACAGTGCCTTTTCTTCATAACTTCAAAACTCTTTCAGAGAAAAACTCCTTTCCAGGCCCTTCTTGGGACCACATGCTAAAAACAGCCCAAGTTGCTTGCTTGGTCTGATGAAGAGCTCTGGCTGCTTCTCCTCTATTACAAGCTATGTCTTCAGTTAGTGCTTTACCTCTATCCACCCAGGCAAATATCGAGCAAATGTTTCTCAGCCTTCAGCCAGTGTGAAAGTATATAGCTATGTTTTAGCGTGGAGACTGCTCATTTGTCTCAGCTACTAATTTCTAATTTGCAGTAGTTCAGATAAGTTGGTGGTTGTTACACCCACACTCAAATAGAGTTCCATCCAACCACAGAAGTACTTATGAAAACTGCTACTCATTTCGGAAAGGTGTTGTTTGGTACTGGTCTTGAGGGAAGATTTTCTTTTCCCAAGTTCTTAAATTCTGGTGGACGCAACATTGAATCCAGACTCTGAAATGAGTGCTCATGTAATTCACAGATCTACCCAATGAAACCATAACAAAAGAGGATCCTCTCCCCTCACCTCATTGCTGCGGAACAAGGAATCCTCTCTCTCCCCTGTCTGTGCCAGAGGCGGGCTGTGGAGTCTCCAACTCTAGAGATACTCAAAACTTGACTGGACAAGACCGTGAGCAACCCTACCCAGCTCTGAAATCAACCCTGCTTCCAACGGTTCCTCTCCACTTGAATTATCCTGTGGTCTTTTGTGTTTATTGGAGGTATTGGTATTACTGGAGGTGCACCTGCCTTTTCTTGAGGCCTGGGTGTAAATAAGCCAGTCGTCTGAAGGTCACAAGTTTCTTTTTCCAGAGCGTAACTGCTGGGGGTAGGAGGGAGTGGGCAGGAATACCCAGGGCCAAGGCAGGGAAACTACTCAACAACCAGCTATTATTCAATCAGCACACAGCTAACATTCAACAAAGGAAAGGCAGCAGCAACAGTGGTTCTGCTCAGCTTGAATTTCCATTCATGTGTCTGTACAAACAGCAGCACGCGTCCTTCAGCACTGCTTTTCTCCATGGTAGGCCAAGCTTTTTAAAATTTATCTCTTATAAAGAGAAATAAAGGAATAGTATATTCCCCATTGGTGAGAGAAATTCCGTAAAGATTTGTTCAAAATAATAATAAAAATATTTTTTACTTGGTAAGAACACCTTGGAAATAGGGGAAAACAGATTATTTTTATTTAATTATCTTTAGTTTTCTAAATGTTAAATTACATAAAAACACAGTACCATACACCAATCATTTTAATGCACAATATAGCACATTGCTTTGATTTTCCTTTTTAATACTCGCCACTCAGAGACTGCTTCAGGTTCTTAAATAATTGGGAAGAGAACTGTAGCCCTTCAGAATCCAGTGGTCATTAGCAGCTAAAGATTCTAAAGAGCTGCACTGCTCCAAGCAGCAGAGTGGTTTTATACTCTTAAAGAGGCAATTAATACTTCTGTATTGTTTTGTTCTTATCAGTTTGAGAGTTGTCTGTGCTTTGGCAGAGGGTATTATTTATGGTCTAGTTTGCTATCAAGCTGGATTCTTTGCTGGCTGATTGATGTCTTCTGACGTGTTTCATACAGAAGGGATACAATATGGGAAAGAGAAAAGAAGCAAATAGTCTGTAGGCTCTAGTTGTGCTCCCCCTAAAGTAAAAAAACTCCTTTGAGAGTCACCAATCAATCACGCATTCCCTTGTCGTTAGCGTCAGTACTTCATTCTCTACAGCACCTAGTTTTGCCTGGAAGGTAAGTGTACAAGGGTGGGATTTTTTATACTATATTTAGGAAATTAGTATTATACGTATTAGTTAATTAAACGTATATCACCACGTATGTCTTTTCAGGACATGATCTAAAAAAAAAAAAAAAACAAATTACCTCTGTTCTCCCCATACTTCCAGCTCACATTCTGGCAACACGACAGGAATTCCTCTTTTTTTTTCTGCTTACTTTCTACAGTATAGATTCGTTGCCATTTGATCCTCTGGCTATTCTTCCCATAATACTAAACACATTCATCTCACTGCTTCTGATGGTTCTGATCTTGTTCTTCATCTGTTACGTGGTCAAACTGGAGTGAATTGTGGCCACTGCCATCAATATCTGATCTTTTCCTCAGGAAATTCTCTCCAACATATTAGTGCCTAGAATATTCCTAGGGACCCTCAATCTCTTCCTTTAATTGTTATCCTTATTCTGGTCTGCTTTCTGCTCATCTGCCCCCTGAAGAAGTATCTTGGTACGTACAAAGGAAAGGCCTATTTATTCCTTGCCAGAAAACCTTCTCTTTTCTGATCTCACAACTACAGACATCACAGGCTTTCAGTTCCAATGCCTTACACCCTGTTCCTTGCTTTCAATTTTTATTAATCAGCTGGGAGGATTTGCTGGAATCCAGTCTCACAGTAAAAAGCCTGCATTTGCTCTGCATCTCACCTCAGAAATTGTCACTTTTGTCTTCTTCAGCTATCAGAGATTGGGTTGGTGTCTTCAGGATTCTTTAACCTGGTCTTTCTTTGAATGTTACCTTACTCTTATTTGGTCAGAGTATTAATCAGACAGTATACTTACCAAAAAACCACTTTTTTTAACTATGAGTAACTTGCCATGGGGGACAGCTCAAATGTAAGGGTAAACCAAAGTGGGGGCACCTGTTTATGGAAGATAAGGTAACACCTTCCTTGTGTAATATGAAGACAAGGCTAAAGTGAGTCCTGTGGGACACCAGGAAGATAGAAGCAAGTGTACAATGCTAGTCTATAGGATGTCTCAAACAGACAAACAGTCAGTTCTCTGCTCTATAATCAACATTAGGTCTCAACTGCTTTGTGCTGAAGCACTTCAGCATCGTAGTTCAGCTGGAAATATCCCAGTTTTCTAATGTTCTTCACTGAGTGACCGAGTTCTTGCTACATCAGTTCTGCGACTGCATGGTCACAGCTCCTTATACATTACAGAAGGTGGTGTCAAGTAAAGTATCAACAGGGGATGAACCAGATGTGGAAAATACATACGGGTCAACTGAAGATATTCCTGTATGTACTGAAATCTGGAAAGTGTGTATACACAAACATATTTTCCTTAGTTTGATGAACAAACATATGAAATTGTTTAGGGTTTCTTTTCTGGATAAAAGAAGCCAATGTTAAAGAGAACAAAAACATCAGAAAAACTCATTCTAGGCTACTACACAAGGTCTCAAATGAAGACTGTAATATTCAACCTGCTAAATAATATTGTTGTGTTATAGGCTTAAAATGACAAGATTTCATGGAACTGCTTTACTGACTTCTAAATTATTAGAGTAGCAAAAGAACATGAGATCAAGCAGATACATGAAAAATATTTACAGCTTCTGGTATTTGCTTTTACCATTGAAGAAATTACATGACATATATCAAAGTCCTAACAGTAAAGTTATAATCCCACAGTGCCTTGAGACGACCTATAACATGCAGGTGCAGTTGATTTAGATACACAGAAAATACTGCAGCAATATTGCCTGAATATCTAAAGACAACTTTAAAAAGTAGATATTCTCCATTTCTTGAGCCTAGTGACAACATGTTTCTTTTCTACCTACAGTGCTGCTCTTCAAGAAGCACTCTGCATCCTTTAACATCAATCGAATACATCCCTCAGGGTATTACATTTAGCACTTAAGTGAAATTTTACTTTTTCTTTCCAGAACCCTCTTCTTGGCTCAGCTTTTGATTGCAAAGTCGTACTCCATTTTAACTGCAGTTTAACAAAAATGGATGGATGAGGAAAAAAAAAGGGGGGGGGGTTAAATACAGGAACAATTTGCAACTTCCTGCTTAAGACAAAATTGTTAACTTAAGACTTAAAATTGTTGATTCCAGTCCAATTGGTTTGAGCCTACAACCCAAACTAAAATCCCGAGCAAGGCACAAGAGGATCTATAGTCCAAATGGCCCCATTCTGCCAGATGAAGGAAGCCAAAAATAATCAGGTGAAAGAAGCTTTTAAGAAAAGTACCCAGGAAAGAAAAAAAAAAAAAAACCTAGAAATTACCTAGAAAAGAGCTGAAGTGCTCTGTGATATCTGGCGGTGAGGAAGAGCAGCAGCTTACTAAAGAGCATTTGTGGGAAGGAGTCTGTCTATATATTTTGCTGCAGACGGTCTCCATAACAGAGCACCTGCCCCCCCTCCCAGTGTTGCTATACTACTGGCAGTTTCACTGGAAAGACAAGAACTAAAAAGAACAGGGAATCAGTTTGCCTCCAGAGACAACCCTAAGACTGTACTGTGACACACAGCTACACCGAGCATGTTTGCTTATCCTCAAGGAATCAAAGAGATAACTACTGCCCAACAGCTTCCATGAAAGCTTTCTTCTGTCCCTTGCAGGAAGTCCTTTCACCTCTGAAGGACACACCACTGTCTCTCCAAGAAGGGCTGAAGCAGCAGGTAGCATGGCAAGGCATGAACTATGCTACATGCTATTCTATAGTTAAACAGTGGCTCTTAGACCTCAAAATTAAAAGAAGTCTTTAAGAGACTTACGGAACTAATAAAAAACACAAAACACAAAACTAGAACCTAGGAGTACAAAATAAGTGAAAGCAAGGGTTTCAGCTTCCTTTTAAAATGCACCACTAGTCTAACGGCCAGGTGCGTCTAACCAGGCTCATTCTCCTAATGTGGCAAAAGGCATTCTTGGAATTAGGTGAATTTTCAAATGAGTAAAAGTGAGGAGTTTCACCCATTTTTAGGCTATTAAAAGGTTCTCAAAATCTTGAAAGCACAAGACTCCAAAAAGATAGTGACACTTCTCTGAAACAGGCCTTTACTTTGCAAATTGATCCCAGTAACCCACAGTTAAAGGCGACTGTAAACCACTGACAACCACAGAGCATTGGAACATGAGGACTGTAAGCAAACACCATAATCTCTTTGCTTATCCAGCAAAGTCATGAGCATACAGTCATGATACCACAGAAATGGTTTAAAAAACAGATATTCTGCTTTCCTGCTTACATTAGTTTTTACAGAGACGTGGTGGTGTTAATATTTCAAAACTGTTTGCACTAACAAGCATAGTAAGATGATTTAAGCAGATATTTTTCACAGATTTAATGGGGCGCTTTTTTTTTTTTTTTTTACTCATACTGGCACTTTCGTAATTTAACTTTCAGCTTGCTGAACTCGGGTACCTTTTTTCCTTTTCATACATCAATACGGCCTTTTCTGCCCTTGGACATATCTATTTTTTTCCCTTACCATCTTTCACTTAAATCCCTTTTTCTTTTTCTGACCAGCATGTAAAAAATATTGAGCTGCTGATTAACAATGAGACAGTAAAAGGGACAGTGCCTGACTTGACTGTTTTAATTAGACTACACAAATATTATCTAATTTACTAATATTTTGAAAAAAAGTTTGCTATTAGTGACTGCCAAACTCATAATCCAGAAGCAAACTACCCATTTGAAAACATGTATGTCTTCTGCCTTTGTAAACCAGATTACTGAAAACCTCATGCACCGCAACTTGTTAACATGATACATTGGTATTACAGATTGAAAATACTTTGACAGCTTTAATGTGTCCTTTTCCAGTGTAATGGCTTGGTGCATAAAAATGAATGTTTTTCTCCAACATGATCCCTCAGCTCCTTACTGAAGATTTCAACTCATTTTGCAACACATGATGAAGCATCTCCCTTGTTATAATGTGACAATGGCACTACTGAGCACAACAATTTGAGTCTGAATGTGCCACTGCAAGACAGAAAAAATCTGAAGAGGCAATTCCACCTAGAACTATACAGCAAATGCATAAGAAAGAGGAAGAAGAATGATTAAAGATGCATTAGCACAGTCTGAAAAACAATGCTCTTGACAAAAGAACCCTTGGTACCTCTGGTAAAAGGGGAACAGCACAGAGATTAGCTGAATTAGAGGCAGACAAGAATTTGAGCGATTCTGATTCTCTTTGAAATACTTGAGAATGTAAATGCCTCTGTTCAGACAAAGTCAATTTTAAAACAATCTCACTATAAAATAAATCACTTCTGAAAAGGTTTTTAAGTCTAGAAAAAAAACTTTTCCTAATTAACCATCTTGAGTATTAAATGTGGCATGTGGAATAACCAAAAATGTATCAAGTATGACCCAGATACTGTTATTTCAACTAAATCAACGTACAACACATTGAACGTCCCACACGCACTACTGCCCTTTCTTTCCCCCTACAGTGCAGTTGCTCTGAAAGTTTGGAGTGCAGTTTTGAAACCTGTGCTGAAATTATTCATTGCCTCATACCACCTCACAACACATCACTTCTCCTGCAGCTTGTATGTTTGGTCTCCACTCCTGATCAGAAAAAAATCGAACACAAAAATCAGCAGCTAGTAAGATTTTGATTCAATCCAGGTCACATCTCTAATTATTAGTGTGTCTTCAGAGAGAAGCAGCTGTGTGGATCTTTTGTTTTGGTATGAACTGATCTTGGCTTACAAAGTACCTTTAGAGAGACTGCCCCGAGGAAAATAGAGCCAGATCTGTATTTGACACATTAAACCCCATATTATTTTTTTCCGCAGTTCTCATGTCCACTATTGTCCAAAAGTAAACACCACATTGAATCTCCTCTGCTAAACAGACTAAGCCATTTTCTATATTGCAAAACTGCAGAAGAACCAGTATGTGGCCCCATAAAAGGGCCAATCCTGTAACCTTTATTAATACATTTGACAGGAGCCAACCATCACAGTAATTTGTACACTGGTTCCTAACATATTTGGTAGTGTTTGACAGCCTTCATTTCAGTCTCCGGACTTTCAGAAAGGAGTACATTATTGACTGCTGGACCAAGGTAAGTATTTCTTCACAGTCTCAAAATGAAATTAAGAATTTTTAAAGATTCCACTTGTGAAATACATTTTAATAACATATTCTAATGAGTTTCTATGAAGATCTAAAGTACAAAATTTTGATAAAAGCACATGTTTTAAATCTGATGTGAGGTTTGCAAGTTGCCCACATTAAGACATCACTTGCTTTTGCACGGTGTATGGACCTTTTAGAATGGTTCAAAGCACTCGTATACACAACAAGGGAATCATTCTATTTTAAACAGAACCAAGTATTCTTTCAGCATTTGTAAACCTGGAAATCTTATTGCCAGTCCAAATCTGTACTGTACTTTGCACCTAGCCACACTGAGTACCCCCCTCAGTACAGGGAAGCAGAACCATGCAGATTCCCAGCCCGATTCATTAGTAAGTTTTGCATCGTTTACTTGGGTTTTCTACAGAATTAGCTTGCAAAAAGCGTGGGAGATTTCAGGAGTGATGAAACACCACAGCTATCCTGGTTCTGCTGCAGTGTATGAATGCTTAGCACCCTGGTGTGTCTCACAGGGATGCATAGCCCAAAGAAGACAATCTGAACTGATCAAGATATTCCTGAGGGTACTCTTCATTAAATCCTAGCCATTTATAACACTAACTCGTTACAAGAAATAATTACCATAGCAACCACTGCACACCATGCATTTGCTACCATGAACAACAGCGTGTCTTCTTGGGGGAGGAAGTGGGAGGGAAACAAATCAAACCAAAAACTTCTAGAGAGGTTTAGCACAGTCAGTCAAGATTAGATTATGTTTTTCTGTATTTTCTTTTATTTTCATCAAAATAATGTTTCCAATATTAAGTATACTATTTCAAACAAGCAGCAAACATTTCAGAATTTATAAGTAAGATGAACTCTGTCAAGATTTCACAAGGTTGTGTACCAAAGCCCTTTAGTGCTTTTACTTAAAATGCACTTAGGATGCAAAGGCAAGCTAGGCTGCTAGCTGAAGACTTGAGGAACCTGGCTTCGATTATTTTTTTTTTTTTCCCTTTTCCTCTCTGTATCAGAACTCCTATGTAACTCCCATTTTAGCCTAGATGCTCAAAAGACATTTAGATGCCTGACTCCCAGTACCTTAGGGGACCCAATCCCAGAAAACAAAATGCAATTTCTTGTCCATAAAAATGGAAACGGCACTGCCCTAACCGCTTTATTGCAGACATACTATAGACTGTGACATGCTTAGATGCTCAGAGCAGTGGAATCACACAACAGCATGATAAAGATTGATGCAGAACCAGGGCCAAAATAGTTGTGCAGAAGACAGATTGGAGGAGCTCAGATCTAGACAAGACGCCTTCACCAATGTGAAAAACACAAGTAGAGATAAACCAGTAATAGCTCGGTTGCCTTAAGCTACCTTAGCCATCATCACCAAAGATCCCTTGATCTTGCAATGAAACTCACTGAGAGCTTTTTTTATCTCCCAGGGCCCAAATCTGTTTCCACTGGCCAGGATTTCAAAGGCTGCAGGACCAACCGTGAAAGGCCAAATTCTAATATCTTGTGAGATATTTAAAGTGTCCAAAGAAACCTAGACAATTCTAGAAAGCCAGTTAAGCTTCCGTCTGCTGTTTTTAATGCCTAGTTATCTCAGAATTGGTAACAAGAGCCAGGGCTTGTGAGCATGGTTCCTTCCACAGAGAAGTAGAACTGCTCAACTGAAGGTTGCGCAGCCAGTTCTGGCACGTTCTTATACTTGGCATTTATGAGGCTTGCCTAGGAAACAAACATTAGCAAAATAACTTTGGAAGTTCTGGCCTCTGAAGACCTGGAAGAGTGTATTTCATTAGGAAGTTTTATAATACCAATTACAGATTTCAAGAGCAAAAGATTCTGCCCCCTTCTGAGCTCCTCCCAATTGTCAAGCTTTCCTTTCCTTTCTTCAGAGAAAAATCACTATTATTTTACTTTACAGGTTTTAAAAAAAAAAAAAAGGCAAGAAAGTGAAACCCTTGAGGTTGGGAGACTTGCACTTTAAAGGACTCTATAATGAACTATTTAATGGTAGTTAATCACTTTAATCGTGCTTCCTTTCCTCAATAAAAGTTTCCCTGTCTGTACTCTCGAAGTGCTTTCCAATCCTTCTCTAATACAGTGCTCAGAGGGTTAGAGTACGTTCCAGCACCAGGACATTGGCCTGGGCAAAAGGCAAAAATCCCTTACTTTTCTGGCTGATTTTCTTCCAAATGCATTTCAGGATGCCCACCATATTTTAACTCCAGCACTATGCAGAACATTGCTTTTGCTAACAATTGCAACAGGATCTTATTGTATCACTTTTCAGTCATTAGCCCTCCATTTTGTATCTGGGTTTTTCAGTTAGATTTCACAAACGTAATATTTTTTTTAAAACTTTGGATGAAATCCTGGACTGCTTTCATTGGCTGCAACCCTCTATTTTGGGTAAAAAGACAGAAATATGGATTTGAGATCCACTACAATGGTTTGGGCAAAGGGTAGAAAGAAAGGAGAAAATGTCGTAGGAGTTTTGATCCTTCTATCTCACTGAAAAAGGAGATGAGATTCCCAGTTAGATGCTATGTGCACCTACCCAAATTTGATCATCAGTGCTTTTCTGTAATGGGAAGGAAGGATTCCTGACAGTAGTGGAGGCTCATTGCCCTGGTTCGGCATCTTCCTGACCTCCCCTTCTGAAGTGCTTGGTTTGTACACAATTATAAAGCATGAGCTTTCAAGCATTTCTTGGTATTAATAGCTGATTAACACTGTTTCTATTTGTAAGTCAGTGATAATTTGAAGGGTTGCTATTTTAAAAATGTGTTTCTTTTAAACTCTGCCTGTCTTCAGTCCTATTTTGAATGCAACTTCTAGTTTATTATCCCATTGGAATAAGTGCATTAGTTCACACCATTGAAAAGTCGTCATTTCTCAAATGCTGTAAAATAACTGTTCGCATAGAAATAAACACTGAAACTTACAGCAATGTCTTATGCCTGCACAACCCCTTCCTCCCCCCGCCTTTGGTTCTTGCCAACTACTAAGAATAAATGTAGAAGTAATCCTAGTTTTTATTTGAAGCTATCTCAGCTTTAAAAGAACCTTCCAAAAATGATTGATGCTATGATTTAAACCCATAGGTAACCCCTGAAATCTGCTTTGAATAGCAACAAATGCCTAACAATATCTTGAGCGCTTGTAGCAAAGAAATCTAATCTCTGAACTCCTAAAGGTCAAGATTCACTGCCTGGTAACATGGCTCAAGTGTAAATGCTCTGTAATGCTGCACTAGGTGATTGCTTTGCTCTCTAGACAATGTCAATTTTGTCCAAGTAGCAGCAGATGTGTCTAGCATTAAGTCAGAATGGTGTCAAGGGCCCTTCTTGAACAGTACCACTTCTCAGAGAAACTGGTCCTAAAGCCCTAGTCTATTAAGACCATACCCAAAAGACAGACATTTAAAACTTAAAGGAGGCTGGAGAATCAAGGTGCATTAGAGCTCTAACGTTTCACAGTCAGAAAGCCCAGGAGAAGAAATTCTCTTGTGATACAAATGCACATCCTCAAATCACACAAGCCTTCCTAGCTTCTCCATAACCAGTGCAACTAAGGTAACTTTCACCAGAAAAGTATTTAGCTCTGACTATACTTCTCCAAATGTCTTCCTCCTGAATTTCCTCAATAAGGTGCTGCCATGGTCTCCTCCCACACAGGGTACCCCTGCATCCCCTGGTTCCTTTACCTGAGCCATTTATGCCCATACCCATGACAACTATGAAATCCCACCCTAAAACTGCTTTTCAAAACCATTCATCACTGCTCTGACCTCTCCCAAGCTACAGAGACACAACAATCAAAACTTCATTAAATACTACCTATTCTATTATGATATGTTCTATGTCCAAGAATAAGAAGATAGGGAAAGCACATCCCATTTGCAAATAAATAGCTGTAGTCAGTCTGCAGAGAATCCAGTGCCCTTTAGTTCTACTTCTGTAAAAGAAGCAACACAAAATGGTTCCAAAAACAAGAGTGGAAGTTCCTCACACACTGTCCCATTTCATACTGCCAGCACTTGTAGTTGCGTAAATAAGCAGGCCAAACCCTGTTCCCAGCAGAGCTTCTACACATCTGATGATAGCCCTTCCCACGCTGGTGTTGCAGAGCAGGCCCGGAAGGCCTCAGGAAACACCAAACAGGCCTACAGTATTTTTCAAGTCTGCAGTGTCAAGAATATTCATGAAGAAGCTTAGGATGGCTTGAAGGCTAACACTGGCTAGCTAAAACCAAGGACAGCATTTCCCAGGCGTCTGAATGTCAATGAAGGCTGAAGTATCCTAGTTAGATGTCAGTCCCTGGGCTTGTAGTTATTTTCTACTTATTTTCCCCCAATGCTTATTAACTGTATCAGAAGGATTCAACCAAGAGTTTCCATTTTACAGGTCCATTGTTTTTGTGACAGTAGGCGTGAAGTAGAATGCTAATAAGTACTTTAAGACTTCCCTTCTTTCCATTGCTTTCCAAAATCAATTCTGTAAAGATTCATCCAGCACCCACCTTATTCTGCTGTACTAGAGCCAGGCTTTTATTGATCACAAGCGTTGCTTAAACCACTCCCGTTTCTCAATACCAGGAGACAGTGGTCCCTCTGTCTCCTCCCTGAACACATTCTTCTAGGGATTATCAAGCACCAAGTCTCCAAGAAGAAAAACAACAAAAAGTGCGTAGAGTCAATTTTGAGGAGGAGGCAAAATAGAAAACCAAGGTTGAAGTCAATTCCTTCATAAACTTTTCAGGGAAGGCAGTAAGCAGCCTTTTGAAAACACTCTGACAGAATCAGACTCTGTTTATGTGCAAAAGTCACCCTGGGGTAACTAAAAAAATCAATGTAAAATCCTAGTGCAAACAACAGAGTTTAAAATTAATTACATTGGCTGAGTTTCTGGCTTTAAATCACACGAGTAATTTCACCAGTGCTACTAGAGTAGGCATTCCTGCCAGACCTCACTGTGAGCTTACTCACCTATATCATTTGAAGTAATCCTTTCAAAGTCTTATTTATGGATGCGTGAAAAGCACCATGCCATACAGCCTCATGCTGGGCATGCCGTCATTAAGCTCTGAATGGCAGCAAATGTAATTTAACTTCTCTGAACGGCATCATTTGGAATAAGCCCAGGAAAACCTAGTATAAAACTAATTTCTAGCAGCATCAGATATGTAAGTATTTACAGAGCTCTTTGTAAACACACTGCAATTAAAAACATTTAATAGAGAGCAAACCCACTTTACCATATGGCAAATCATCTTCAGTTAAGGCAAGAGAGCCTTAGTGTCTGACAAAGAAGGCAAGGGAGACCGACTGTAAATTCCAGAGACCTGACAGAGAAGGGGCCCCCAAAATAGCTTATCTAGGTTGGAATTGCGGCAACAATGACAGAAAAAGTAGCCCCAGGCCTCAAATCTTTGCCATGGGATGCAAAGACACCTGTGAAAATCCCCGTGTAGGACCAACATGTCTTACATGAAAAATAATTGCTTCCAGCAGCAGGAAGTATGAAGTGCAGCATTATCCTGGAACATCACAGCCTGTTAGCGCTGTCAAGAACTTCATCAGATTAATCTCCATCTATGCAAGGCTTTCTCTTGAGTTAAAATTTCACATGCAAAGTCAGTATGGAGGGGAAAAGCTAACAGTGGAACGGAAAATATAGCTGATCCCTGCAGCAAAACTTTTGGAATCCTCCTTCAGGATCCATTTGCTACAAGGTGAAGAAGAGAGGACTCAGCGGATTTAACCAAACTCTTGAAATTGCTCAGAAATATGTATTTTTCCAAAGAAAGCATATATTTGATTTTTTTAAAAAGATAGAAATGCGATATGGTGGGTCAAAGAAAAGAAATATTCCTCTTCCTTCGTTACCAAGTTGTTTGCTGGAGTCCTGCCTGTGGAGCCCCCCAAATGACCCTAACTTTTCAAATTAGGCCTCGTAGAAGTTTAATACAGAAGAGGTTTTCAGGGAGAAGGTGAGATACTTGTCATTCCCTGAAAACTGCTAATGAACAGAAACATCTAGAATGACAGTAATCCTATGTCCTTCATTCCTAACAAGGCAGCTTACGAACCAGGGTAACTGCACCTCCAGCTGTCCAGTGCTGGAGTAGCTCTCCCTGTGTGATGGAAAGCAAGTGTCTGCTCCACAGGAAGACATCGCCAAGAGTAACACGTGATACAGCCAAGCTCTGGAACTCCCTGCAGCAAAAATTCAGATTATGACCTCAGTAAGATTCAAGTATGGACTGACAATGCAGACAGAGAAAGTACTGTAAAATACAACAGAGAGAACAACCACAAGAACCAGTCTCCATGGCACCGGCAGGTCATAGGCCAGCGAAGGAAGAAGTTGCCCCACTTCATGCAAATGCCGTCCCACTACTATGGAATTTTTGCATCAGCAGGGAAGCACATCTGAACGCTCTCTGAGCAAGGCTTGGCACAGCAAAGAAAATATCTCCAGAAGCCTAGTTTAGAATCTGCAGTGATCTTGGTGACCAGACGTGTCTGTACATAGTCCATTTTTTACGTAGCTTTTACAGGATGTCAGACACTAGAGTTGTCAAATGGCTCAGAAACACCTGAGTAGTCTTCAGTGAGTTAAATGCTTTCATAACAGGTCAAAGTTGAGCGACATTTTTAAGCTTCAATTTGTCCTAAGTGAACCAATACGCAAAACTAATGAGATCATAAATTTCTCCTCCAGTTAATGTGCTAGGTGGAGGATGGAAAACGGGGAGAGGCAGGAAGATGAGAGACCGCCCAAACTCATGAACTTGATTAAACTAATTTAATCTGCAACAAAGAATAAGGCCCATAAAAGCAGAGACATTATTCACTGGGATATGATATTCATACAGAGGATGGCTTCAGCTGCTCTGCCTGCCCAGGATTCAGACTGACCTAGCCCTAGTTACAGGAAGAAACAAAACACAAGGTTGTTTAACAAGAAAGCCACATGGGTTTACTATTTTTCTTTTTTTTTAAGGATCAGTACAATAACATGCTCCTTTTAGAACCCAAGAACTGTAATTTTCTCAATATATCATCTTTCTAAAACCATCGGGATGGTCTAGTGATGGCTGATGAAGTCTGACAAGTTACACATGTATACATCGACTGAACTGCTACTACAACTACAGCAAATAAAAAATATAAAAAGCATCATCCTGCATTAAAGCAACAATCTCATACCTTATCTCTATTATCAGATACACAGGAAGACTGAAGAAACAGCAGGTAGATATGAAAAGAAAAAAATAACATTCAGAGAGCAATGCTTCAGCTTACTGTATTAGTTATAGTCATCACATATACTAAAGCATGAGACTGTCTGCCAAAAATCTTGAGGCTTTTATTTTTTTAATCCTTACAACTCTTATTTGAGATTAATCTGATTGGCATTTTCCAACCATAAAGTATTGTTTTGATTATATATATACACACACACCCCAACTACCAAAATTACACCTATGCACATTAAATTGCTTATTTTGAAAATGTTTTTAAAAAAAACCCGTACCTTCTCTTCGTAAAAAACTAGCTACTTGTAAACTAACTGCTTATTTCAAAATTTGAGCTTATTATATTAGCAAACAGTTGTGAAAATCAAAATTATATACAATTAGATTTTTTTGTAAACTACGTTCCTACTTCCTTTTGCTTGAATTTGAGAGTTGATAATAAACACGTCAAATCTATATGGACTTAAAACTGGATAGCAGAAATATTATTTAGTCTAAGCTTATGAAGATTGCTAGAGTAAGCCAAAATCTTGTCACATTTGTGACAAGGCTGTATCCAGCATCCACCAAAATTCTGCCTTGTCTTCAGGGCAGAAGGACCAAGCACATAAGGAATAGAGTGGCTTTGCGCAAGGTATATTGCAGCTGCTGTGAGACAAGCAAACACAGACTTTTAAGGATTTATCTGCCTTGTACTTTAGGTTGAGAACTCAACAGCCCCCAGAAACATGGAATGTCCAGGTTGGGCCTTACTTTACCTGTTTAGGGGTTTCTCCAGTCTGACCAGCCGTGGGATAGAGTAAATCTTAAGCATGGCATAATTTTGGTGTTATTCACATGGTAACTGGGGAGGATGAACAGTTTATGGGTTCATCAGGACTTCAGACATGTAAGATAAATACAAGATGAACAAATTCCATGTTTGCTTGAAAGTTAATCCAGTTTCCTCAAATACTCCAGTATGGGCTCATGCCCGTTTGATGTGGAAATGGACACGTTTACTCACTGCAACATCTTCCTTTTGCACTTTTTCCTTAGGGACAGCCAAGGTAACAAGTCACAAGGAAGCTGGAATTTCCAACCAGCCTGAATTGTATTCTTACATCTGTAAGTCTGATCATGAGAATTGCTCTTCTGAATCCCCTTCAGCAGATTTATAAAACCTCCTATGTTTCTTGTATTTCATTACTAATTTCTTACTTACTTTTCACAGTTCAGGACTGAAAGAGCATTACACAACACTCCAGCTACTCCTTTCCCTGTTAGTTAATACTGGTTTGAGTTTCCTTCCACAGCATGGTTTGTGTGCCTTAAGTTCATAATAAAGGCAGAGAAAGGAAAGTCCACTACCTGGCATGCAAACTTGGAGCACAGGAAACCAGATCAGTGCCAGATTCTTTCACAAATTCTGGTAAATTGGATACAGCAAGATTGTCAAAATCTAAGCTCCAGCCTCTGTGTCTCAGCTCCTCCTTTTTCTTTTAAAAAACACGGCATTTCCTGTTTTTGTAGCGGGGTGGTTTTCTGAGGATTACATTGAAGAGTGCAAGGGTCTGCAACCTTTGGCAATGCAGGCAAAGTACTTAAGAGACAATGGTAAGGCAGTAAGACCGTCCAGGGGGTAAAACTAGAATATATATACTGCTAGTTGATGAATTATATTTGTTAGCCTTCACCTCCCCTGTCACCCAACACATGCGATTTCACATTCTTCATGTTGACCCAGATACTACCTTAAACATGCCTTTTCCCTGATAATGCCTAAATTCTTATATTGCCCACCTGCAAATCATTTATTTGCTTTGTGCTGTGCACCACTGACTATTAAGGATTGAAAGGAGACCAACCTATTTCTCTTAGATCCCTGGATTTGAATCACAAAAGTGGTATAACTCCCAGCATGCGACCACAACCGAAATGAGCTAGTCCTTAATTAAACAGAGGTTGAAGCTCATTGTTTAATTAAACAGATGTAAGTGCCTAATCATTCAACTATTCCAAGCATACACTGCGTATCATTTAATCTCACCACCCACACAATGAAGGCACAGCTCTAAGTCCTCGCTGCAATCAAACGATTTCAAATAAGCCAACCTATGCTTTTAACAGAAGAATTTTTCTGACGACTGGATAAGCAGGTAAAAGAAGAGTGAATGTGAATTTATTAAGAGAGCTGTTTCCAGTAAAGTGTGAGTGAAATGAGAATCTCTGTATGGAGCAGGAAATGGCCTTGCAGCACACCCACACCTCTTGCTTTTTCTGACATACAGAGGCCACACTAGGAAAGGCTTTATAACACCACATATGCCTTTCTGACAGCATTCCTGGTAACGTGTAGGATACTGTGTAGATCCTTGTTTGGACAAAGCAGGTAAATTTTACTTAGAACACTTTAAGAAAACCTGAGCTGTATGTTCATACATACAGTCAACAATTCAAAAAGATCTATGAGATGAACCTACCTGAAATGCTAGACAGACTCTTTCTTAGATGTTCAAAGCCAGATGTCTGACATCAGGAGACAGATACTTTTCTACATATCCTTTTTGTGTAGCAGTCATAAGATAGCTACTTTCTGGAGCAGAAGAGTTTATCTGAAAGGGTTTTGCTGCATGAAGGGAAAATAAAGACTGATAAGTTACGCAGTCAGCTTTTTGCCCATACCTGGCAGATCCCATTGTTTACAAGGAGGGCGGGGGAAAGAGACGGACAGATTTCTCCAGATTCCTGAAGCTACCTGGCAAAAACAGGATGGATCCCAGCGTGGACTGAAAAACGTGGACAGAGAGTCTGAATTAGAGTATTTAGCAGTGAAAGGCACTTAAGACATGGGCAGAGAAGCTGTAAGCACGCTTCCATGTTTGACAGGATAGTCACCACAAAAGAACCCTGCTAACTTTCTGCTTCCAACCACTTGTTTCCATCCCTTGTGCCAGTGGCCACTGTCCTCTTAGACTGCACTACAGCATACACTGAAGGTGGCAGTGTGACAGAGAGATTAGCCACTTACCTCTCATCCAGCGATTTCAATGTTAAACCTGTGTTGCCAGCTTATAGCCCAGCACAAGTGCTTTGTTAGCTGGATCAGGAGAAGGTTTGGCTGAAAACAGCTCCCTCATCCAAAAATAAAGTTCCCTGGCCTTGCCTGTGGAAATGCCTATACCACCAAAGCACAGGGAAGGTGTGAAGATGAGGAAGGTGTTGGGGATTTGTTTGGTTTCTTGTTTTTGTAAGATACATCCATGCAGACTTAAGTTGGACTCAGTTTTGTCCATTCCATTGCTTGTAAGCTGCAGCTACACAATAAAAAAATAAGTTTTATTTTTATTATTTTAAACAACAGTTAATTTTAAGTGATTTAAAAGAAAAGTGAACAGTCAAGCTAATTTCTGCAGTGTAGTTCAGAGGAGAGAGTAGCGTCATCGTAGCAGGAACAAGAGGAAGAGTAGGGGAGCAAGAACTTCTCAAATTAGCTTTACCAGAGGCTTCATAATGCAAAATTGCCTGTGCTTACCACAGACTAACACCCTGACCTGAAGACTCAGGTCAGAGAAAGTTTGTTAAGTTTTTAAGATGAGATAAACATATGGACTGTTTGCTGTTTTTTTATAGGGGAGGCTGGAGCGCACCTTTTCAAAGGAATAGATGTCACTTAGCAAGTATCAAGCTAGTAGCCTAATGTACAGCCTGGTGCTTAGACAATGCAGTAGTGAGCAAAGCACACAATCCTACAGAGAAGAGAATGTGCAAGGATTAATCACACCAGGAAGAAGTGAGTCCTTTGTGCTCGTATTGCCCAGCTAAGCAGTCCAGGCTTTAGCCCTTACAAATGTCTACAAATTGTCTGAACTTTTATGGATACCCAGCTATGAAGCTGATTACTGAAAAGCCACAAGACACACCTGCAACAATTAGTTTTCTGAAGCTACACATCAGGTGGGAAATAAGAACATGGGAACTGTTACAAGGGGAGAAGCAATACATTTGGAAATGAGTTGTTCTAGCTCAGCTTTTCTGATCCTCATGACAGCAAGGTTACACTTGCTGGCATGAGTCTCTCCACAACAGTCCAAATTATTTTTAACAGGTTTCAAAGTGAATACCACAATGCAATCATATTGTGTTTTCCCCATATGTATAGCCTTCATAAGGGAAAAAAAAGTGCCAGCTGATAATTATTCCACAATGGGAAATTTACAGTGGTTTCGTTGGGGTTTTTGCAAACCCTAAAGTAAAAAGAAAAACAGAAATTTAAACTTCCTATCAGCCACTGCTAACAAATTACCTTGTGCTGCCAGTAATGTTATAAACTGACAGGATTCCTGTTGTTAAACGTGATGATCAGCAGCATCGCAAAGGAACACGGAACAACCAGTGAACTTTCCACAAAGACAGTTTGCTTCCCATAGATCTCCATACATAACCTTTACCGGTCTCAGTAGGATCATTACATCCATTAGACTGTGGACTCAGCACTGCTTTAGCTCTTAAGTTAATACAACTGAGACTTTTTTTTTTTTACTTTCCTATTGGGAAGTAGCATGTGCAATTTTAGTGATTTCTTAGATCATTCCATAAGTAAATCAAATATTCTTTCAAGCCTAGTTATCAAAATTGTGTCCTTTGATACTACATCCTCCATCAAACTGCAGTAATCCAGATCAACACATTTTAAACCTCCACTATCTCTCCTAATATCATTCTAGCAGATAGAGTAATTAAATTTGTACCTTTTTTTTAAGTCCTACTCAATAAATCTGAATAAATTAACAACGCATTACTAAGGCTGCTACATTAAATTTGCATAGTGCATTTAATGAATATGCAACTGCAAGTGAAAAGGTCTGCTACTGTGAACCTTCCACATTAGCATAACTACTTCCAGCATGTTTCTTAAATAATGCACTCATTTGCACATCACTGACTTGGCTAATTCTGACTTCAGTCAGGGTAGCCTTGTAATTAAGACTCTTGCTTTAATTTTTAATGAAGTTTATGTTACATCAATCCTGACAGTAATGAGGGGACATGGAAACAAAAAGGCTGCTAATAATTAAATTCACAAACCAGTTTGAGGGATAATAATTCCTGAGGAGAAATTACATGACTAATTATTAATTAAATATTCATACTATTGCAGGGCCATCTCCCTTAACTGCTCCTTCTTGTTGGTAATAATGCTGAGATGTGGATGCCTTCCTGCAACCATTCTGATTTTAAGATCTTTGGTTAATTTTAGTGCACCATTAATCAATATGACACAAAAAATAAAATTGCTTTAATTGGTATCATTTTATTGTTTCTAAATATTACTACAGTTGGTTTAGTTGTGTAGAATTAATCTAGTTAGTCGGTGCCCATTTTATGGGAACATAAATCCAGTTTATGTCCATAAACTTCTAATGGCAGGACAACTTGACCTTTTTTTGTAACATTACTGTTTACAGATAATTACACCAACTCTTTAAAAGGTTGTTTAATAGCTTTGCATTCATCATAGTAAAATGAAAAACATGCAATATTATTTAACTCCAGACTATTCTAAGAAGGTCTCCAAGACCCTAATTTACCCCTGCTGAAAAGTAAGCAATATTAATTTGTGTGTTTTTAAGAAATCTATGAGAGCTTTTCCTCAAATGCATACAAACAGATTGAAAGTGTTTGGATATGGATCTCTATTCATCTTTTACAGAATTTAGATTACATACGTAACAAAAACAACAACACTGCAATGACATCTTTCACAGAAAGAAAGATGTCAGTGTGTGGCTTTCTGTATGACACAGGTCTTTGAAATGATAGTTTTCCAATTTCTTGTACACAAATACCATAAATTCACAGAGGAATTAGCCTGATTAATCCTAATTTATGTTGACATTTATATGAGCCAGGATTGTGCCTGCTGAAAGTCTCATAATAAACCTTTAGGATTACATGTTTATTAAAAGAAGTCCAGTTTGTAGGAAAGTTTAGCAAGAGGAAAGAAATTATTTAAATGAATCTTATTAGTCACCAAACTCAGTTGCACTATGAATTTGTTTTAAAATTTATGTTAGTGCTTTAAAGAGAGAACATTTTGCATAGCATAAAATTGATTCTCAAATTATTAAAAAGACATAATGCATGTCCTTTTATCCTGAAGGGGCATTTGGAAATTCTGAACCAGGGCAAACATTTCATTTTTCTAATAATTCAAACCAGTTGATTCATCAAAGTGAAACAAGTCCATCACCATACATGGGGCAATGATTCCCTTTAGCTAGCACTTGTCACATTACTACAATCTGACAGGTTTGTAGGGCATTATTACTAGGTCTGATTTGTACCACTCTATCCCTTTTACTAAATCTTAAAAATCTTTTTAACTTTTCTTTTTTCTCTACTCTCTTAAACTAACACCTGAAGGCAATTGAAATATACCACTCCATAATGAAATACCACTTTCATTCTCTCTAGAATTAAGATGTCGTTATCAGCCATCTGTTCCTGGTCCTGCTCTCTATTTCTTCCATCAAAGAAATAATTCCAGGCATGAAACACCTCATTGGAGCAACAATCACCTGAAACCGCTGGAGTGCTGCAATACAAGGGTGGGCCTGGCTCACAGGGGGAACAGCAATTGAAGAAACTTTTTCAGATAACTTGGTGTCACTATACGCAGCAGGTGAGGAGGCGTCCTTCTTTCTTTTTCTTCCCTCCTCCCCATTTCTACAAGCAGTATATCTTCATTGCTCTACTTGTGCTCCCTAAAGTACAGTGTCTGGTATACAAGACAGAAGGCATCTGAATTTGTTGTCAGGTTAAGGATCAAAGTCTCAGTTTAAGAGCCAAAGATATAGGGCCCATACTGAAGCATCTTGAAGTTCAGTGGATGCTGAACTAGGATTTGATGCCAGCAGTCAGAAAAGCACAACTCCAGCTGTGCTACTCTGAACATCACCAGCAGTTTTACACACACAAGCTGTAGCAACAGCACACAGGCTTTGATTCTTAACCCCATTTCCACAAGTTACACAGAGCTTGTTCTGATCAGGATTTCAAAAGGGGGAGGGAGGGGTGAAGAAGGAGGTGGGGAGAGATGGGGAGATACAGGATGTGATTGCAGGACCCATAGGTGACTACCCAAGTGGGACTCTTCCCTCAGAAGTTAGGCACCAGGCAGTGTATGACCAGAGGCATTAGGCCTCGAGGTTTTGACCAGAAATTTTTCAGGCAGGTGCACGACTGCATATATTGTGTAAGCATACACAGCAAAATTGGATGCACCTGACTTACAAATGCAGCAGACCTACTTGTCTACTTAGATGATCTGTACCTAGGCAGTAAAGACATGTTATGTCCCCCGCTGCAGTAGGTATAATACAGGGCATGAATGAAGCAACGCTTGTTTGGTGGACCTGATGCAGTGGACATACCAGACCTATGCATACCTGCTAGATGTCCAGTCCAGGACATTGCAGAACCTAGTCTGATTTATACTGGTATCATAGCTGGATATAAAGACGTCTAGAAATCCTAAGATAAAATGTCCAAATTCCTTAAATTCTACCAGCATAAGATTTCCAGGAAAGAAAACAGGGTTTGTCTGGGACGACCTGCCTGAGAGCTAGCCCTAAGAAATAATACTCACTAGATTAAACCAAAAACAAACTTACTGGCAGGTTAAGTTAACTTCTTGTTTTCTCTCAGATGAGTTGGCATTTTATGCATATTTTCACTTCCCTTGCTTTGCAAGTTACACTGCCACACCATAGCATTAGTTCCCATTCACTGCCTCCCTATTATAGCTAACATTGCCCACCTAATGTTTGTTTTCAGTTTGGGAAATTTCCTGACAGACCTTTTGGCTACCCATTTAATGATTTACAGTCTCCATTTTTCCATGAAGTTACTAACAACGGCTAGCGTCACTGCTAAATTTTACTTGTCTCCAAATGAAACATTATTAAAAAAAAGTTAATGGAATACTAGAAACTACCCCATCAAAGTCTAAAGTTATGATAAAGGAGAAGGGGTGAGCACATACAGCTATTGTATTAAAAAGGATGGACCAGGGAATTATAGACCAGTGTGCCTCGCTTCACTGCTTAAAAAGCATGGCAACAGATAAGCACCAGAAGATAACAGAGTAATAGCAATACCAATTTGACATTATTTGCTTTTCACAGATCTAGCATCCTTCTGCAACAGGACAATCAGTCTTTCGGGTAGAGGAAAGGCAGTGGACATCTTAAGTCTTGACTTTGGTAAGGTACATCATCTCTTAGAGCATTCTCATCAGTGACATAGAAAAAACATCCATTAGAATGTGAACTCAAAAATGCACAGAAAACCATCCTAGAGAGCAATTACTAGTGTTCCGGTGTCAACCTGGAAAGCTGTCAGATTGGGTTCTGCATGGTTCAATCCTATATTAGTATTAATCAGCACTGTCACTACTGACCTGAAGGACAGAAGACAGTATGCCTGTAAATCTGTTGCAAGGTGGGAAGGATTATGAATATTCTCAAGGATAAGAATAGAATTCAAAGCGATCTTGCCAGATAAGGAAGATGTAGACTGAACAGAAATAAGCCCAGAGGACGACAATCAGAGAGAACGTAACATTAGAGCAAGCAAGTCCCATTAGGGAAAACCAAAGAAACTGGGGTTGTGTTGTCCCACAGAAGACATTTCTGATAGGAGAGAAATAAAGGCTGCTACTAAGGAAATTATTTTTCCCCACATCCATGACGGTGGTAAAAAGAAAAAGTAGTAATGTACTTCAGCAGGAAAGTTAATATTAGCATTAGCCCTGGAATATGTTGCAGCATCTTAATTACCTAGGTTTAAGAACAGCACAGACAAAAGTCAGTCAGGAATGACTTCTATATTGCTGATCCAGACTTCGGAGATGAAACAGACTACATGACAAACTCTTAGGGTTGCTCCAGTCCTGATTCTAGAATGTATTCAATTTTATGCAAAAGCTGTGGTTGTGTATGTACCTGTATATTACATGTACGAAGGAATCAGAGCGACTAAATAACTAATAGTGGAAACTTGAGGTCAGTTTTGGGAATTCAGAGGAATTACAATATTTGAATGAGATGTTCAGCTCTTTAAGAAGATTAAGTTATAGGTGCTGAGTAGAGGATGTAGGTCATCCCCATTAGACATGGAAGTGAAAAGGATGTGAAGTGAATTGGAATGAAGGAAAGGACTGAGGGGGGCTAGGAAGCAAAAGCTTCCTTGTGAACAGGACACAAAGAGGGCTAAGGACTGCTTGGTTTCTCCGTTCCTTCTCCTTTCTTTTTCTGCTATTTCCCCTCAGAAAGTGCACCTCTTATTGAGTTGAAGAGAAAGTAAAATTTTTAGAAGCTCCCATCTTGCACTCCTTGCAGGCTCCCGTGGCTCAGTCCTCCCTGTGAGAGAAAGCATCACTGCACAGGCATAGAGATACACCTTCAAATCAAGTCTTGATCTAAGCACTGTAGCTCAGGTTTCCAAGCCTTGGAATCTGGCCCCTCTGCTGTGTTTGCCAACAGAAATAGTAGCCGAGATGGTATTGTTGAGACCACCGGCACTTCTCCCTGCTCTGCCACACCCCACACCCCTGCCTCGAGTCATAAGAAAACAACATTTCTGCAGCTTTTAACTGTAAAAGATTTGAGCCACATCTGAAAAGCCCTGAGCCAATTAATCTAAGCCACGTTTCCTAGCAATGCTTCTTTTAATTAGTGTAGTCTGCTGTGGTAAAAGCACTGAGAGGTAAACTAAACTCAATTGCTTGGCACTAGTACGCAAAGTATGTCAAAAAATATGGCTGGGTCCAGGTGAGGCTTTAAATCTACAGTTTGAAGTTTGGAATTGCAATTATTCAAACTCTAGTAAATGGGGGGAAAAAATGGCATTTCTACTTGGGACTGTTGTACAGATTTCAAAGTAAATGTTTATTCCCAACAGGAACAAAACACATGTGTTTTCAAATATTCTTGTGATATTTTTTTTTTATTTTTAACCAGGTTTGACTCAAAGTGTTTTGCTTAATTACTGTAAAAAGGAATGTTTCAACTGACATTTCATTCTCCAGCTTATATTTTGCTTACATGAAGGGAAATATTTTTAAATAAGAAAACTTAAATATCCCATTTTGACAAGGTTTGGGTTTTTGCTTGTTTTTTAATTAGAGCTCTTTTCTCCCAAGCACACCTTCATTAAAAAGAACACACTTTTTGAGAAAACGTTTCCACAAAAGTATCTTCCAACACATTGAACTTTTACCTGAAATTTTTTACTATCCTGCACTAAGATAAGTAATACTTCATTTTGCACAACAAATACTGAAACGGAAATCTATTCTTAATTTCATAATGAATTCATTCCTAGATGTGGAGCCACGATGAGTTCTCGCAGTGTGAGAAGATACTGGCCTGATCCTATGTTAAAGCAACAGCAAGAGCCAAGACAGCGGATATGGTCCTCTAAAAACTCTTTGGCAAGTGAGTAATTATTTTATTGTGTTTCTTTTAAACAACAATTCAATAAGAATGATAGGTTGAAAATATTTTAGTAGCAGGATGGTTTTTTAAACTGGAAGATGGTCCCTAACCAGCTATTTTTATGCATAAATCTGCATAGCTTTCATAAAAAGCAGAAAATATAGATGCCTACTAGCACTGAGGTGCACAACTAGAGTGTTAACAGTATGAACTGCAGAGTGACAGAGTAGGATAATCGTGTTACTGTAAATCCGATGAAAGAAGTGGCACATGGTACAGAAAATAAGCATCCAAACAATGCCACTCAGCTACAATCACTTCAGCAATCAGTCCCTCGAAACACCACCCTTCCATGAAATAATTCCATGTAAAATAACTTTTTTATATGTTCATTTTTCAGCAGCTGCCATGTCAGTTAAGCTGACATGTGTGTTAAGCTGACATTAGTGTTCAATCCTGCAAACTGTCAATATTTCCTAGAGTAATAGCATCATGCACTTTGCTAACCATCAGCAGCTACAGCATTCTGGCCAATCTGGAAGCAAGGGCTGCAAGTCAGTGAGCCCAAGAGTGCCTGGAACAAGAAATCAATTTTAATCTGAGAGACCCCTAATACACTTCCCTTCTAAAGTGTCTCAATTTTGGTAGTGCCATAAAAAGCATACGAGGATGCAAGGGAACAACCACACCTGAAAACCTGTGCAAAGCATTCTTAGGAATGTACAGACTCAAATTTAACATATGCACCAAATAGTCTGAAAAAGTAAGATGGCTTTTTAGCACATAGAATTCAATATCATTTCATAGCTAATAGATTAGCATGACCTATCAATTCCTAATTCCATGTATACTGCAAAGCCTAAGTATTGCTTCGTTGTCCTGGACACCACACCTGCAAAACCTACAGAGTTCATCAGACTGAGCACGATGCCCAATTTGTTCAGTTTTTTAATACATGCAAGTAATTATGGAGATGCTTGGACTACTCTATCAATTCATGTTGATTATTCAGTGTCTTACCTGTATGAAGAATACGTAAGCCACCTACTAAAATGACAATTTTTAGGCAAAAATCCCTGTGCTGATTTTCCTCTACTGCTCAGCAAAAGTTGGGTGCACTCAGTATAGGCACGTAGGCTTAATATAGATTTCAAGTTAACCCTCTGTTCCACTTTTAAGCGGGAGTCAAGTGAGATAATATTTCTAAGCTATCCTGGGGCTTCACTTAGCAGTACTGAGTGAGCCTTATCAAAAATAATTTCCTCCATAACAGTTTCTCAGCCATAAACAATAGGCAATGCAAAGGGACTCTAACAATGCAGGACAGCACTGACCATATCCCCAAATCCCAGTCATGCTGCTTTTGGCTGGCATAGCATTAGTTTTCTTAGTGAGTAGGCTGGGGGTGGGCAAGAGGCTGGGAAGGGACACAGCCAGGACAGCTGACCAAAGGGATATTCCCTACCACATAACATCACCCTCAGCAACAAAAGCAAGGGGAAAGGAGGAGGCAGGGGGGATGGCATCTGTCTTCCCAGATAACAGTTACATGTGATGGAGCCCTGCTTTCCTGGAAACAGCTAAACACCTGCCTGCCGATGGGAAGTAGTGAATGAATTCCTTATTTTGCTTTGCTTGCATGCATAGCTTTTGCTTTACCTATTAAGCTGTCTTTATTGTCAACCCACAAGTTTTCTCACTTCTGCCCTTCTGATTCTCTCTCCCACCCTGCTTGGGGGGGCAGCCAGTGAGCGGCTGTGGGGTGCCCGGCTGCCTGCTGGGGCTAAATCACACCACCAGTCAGTACAAAACAGTAAGCGCATATTTATACTTTTGGTCATGCCCAAGCCTACGTTTAGCCTGTCCAGTTTTGCTAGCTGTGCAGTGTAGAGCTGGTGGATGAAGCTTTTGAGTCTACATTTACAAGAACCCTCCATGCAAAACTGCTAAGACTTTTAACCCCAATCTCAGATGCCACTGCACATTCCTCCTACTTACTAACAGAGGCATCCCAATCTCACAGCCATTCACTTTCTCACCGTACAAAACAGCGTGGAAGCACAGTATGTCCCAAACTCCTCTTCTGCCAGGATTTGGGTCCTTTGTAAGAATAAATTAATACTCTCTGACAGTCTCTTCTTCTCCGCTCATATCTGACTGTTAATGTTGGATTTCAGAAGCTTTCTACAATCTTATGGAGAACAAGTAATAAATTCCTAGCATTTTATAACCACCATTTCCAATAGCTCCATGTCCAGTGATGCCAAAGTCCTAGCTGGTTGTTCAAGTTATCTTATATAGAGAATTTCCCCATATACGGAAACTTTGATTATTCAAGTTTAAGCAGGGAGTTACTGCAAACGTCCTACTTAGAGACTTGCTAACACCTGACCCTGTTTGCTTCTGTAAAACCGAGAAGTTTCATTACTTTTTTTTCTCAGAACAAAACTGGAGGAAATATCTTCCCAAATGGTGATAAGATTGAGCAGACACATGCTACTGCCAATGGTTGTGCACCACTATCTAACAGTCTCATCTAGAATGAGCCATTCAAAAGCAGGTTATCAGAGGTACTTTTGAGTAACTAGAAAGAACAAAAGGAAATCAGTTATTGTAAAGTCATCCTGAATTCTCAGTGGAGTCACAAAGCGCTAAAAATGGCACTTTTAAATCTCTTTAAGACTGAGTTTAAGTATAAAGGTAATTCATCAAATTATTAAGTGCAACACACATCTGCCTAAACTATAGAAGTAGCTCAAATGCCCAGATATCTCAACAGAACCTGGTAGATGCCTTAGGGAACATCTGCTGTTTCATACAAGGAGATTCACTCTGAAGACAGGAACAAGACACCAAACCCTGCACAGAATTTGTTGCCTATTGAACTGAAGTCTCACGAAGGCAAAGTGATCCACAACCCTGACTCCACAATCAGTTTATCCTACTTGCTCTGAAACTATGGAAAGCATGGTAGGAGCAAAACAATCTGTTCTGGCTACATTCTGAGACGCAGATGGGAAAATCAGGTTTAGATGCTGTACTACTCTGTAGGAAATATTTGGTTTTCTTGGTACCAAGTCTGGGCCAAAGCCATGCCTCTCTGTAGCAAAACTCTACTTTTAAGAAGGTAGTCATGTGGGAAATAGAAAACAATGATGACACTTCATGACATCACTGCACCGCTTCCTGAGAGGAGAGGCTCAAAGGCAACTTCCAGAAAACTACCGAGCCACTCAAGTTCAGCATGCTACTTGCTCCAAGGGCTAAGAAATGGCAGCTCTTTCTCTCTGCTGGCCAGCCTCATACCAGCAGGTGTGAGCAATCCTTGATATATGCAGGAACTGGACTGTTGGCAAAACATTGTATTTGCGCCATTTTCACTTCAGCTTTAATCATAGCTCATCATCTGTACAAACAACCATGAGGAGTATTATTGATGAGGAAAGACCAAACAAATTTATTTGTTCAATGTGTAAGAATTATTTTTTTTTTTAATCGTAAATATCGGACAGAACTAGAAACGACAAGGGTTGGTTTGGGGGGTTGGTTTGTTGTTGGGGTTTTTTCCTGCTGAAAATTGAGACTTTATTGAAAAGGAGTGAGCCGGCTTCTGGCTAAAAAATGTTTAACCAAAAGCTTACTAAAGGTTGAATTTCAAGCTTAAAAAAAATTGCTTCTTTTTTAAAGCAAAAAAGAAGCAACATAAGAGATACCTACCATATAGCTGAAAACTTATGTTTCCAATGATGAAAACAGTAATGAATCGCTCAGATCTATCTGTGAACAAATAAAAGATCCCAGGGTCAAGTGCAACGAGACCTCTAAATCCACACGAGGAATTCCTGGTTTCCAAGGGGATCTACATTAGTACAGAAACCTGTTTGTAGCCTACAAGATGCAGATACTAACAAATATGTTATTTCATAAATGTAGTTTGATTTTTACTTTTTCCATCAGTAAAACGGAATTTTCATCATATTTTAGATGAACTTAATCTTGAGTTTTGTTTTTTATAATTACACTACCAAAGCAATAATGGGAATTTCTTTTACCCTTCAACATCATGAGCTAGTCAAATGAGAACTTTGTATTGCATAATACATGATGCCCTGCTTTACATGTGATATGCTTTACAAAAATCTTAGTCTAATTGTGAAAGACTACTGTTACAAAACATTCTCATCACTGGCGTGTTTAATTGAGCTCCTGAGAGGCAGTATCAGTAAGACTTAGGGATAAATAACCAGTAGTCCCATTGGTCTCACCAAGAATCCATTGATGTTTCATAAATCCTAGTCAGTACAAATCTAATTGAGTTACCATGCTGAATTAGCTTACATCTAAATGGCATTCATGTCTACAAATGGAATAATTAGAGTCTAGAAAATGGGATATATCAAGTGCTATCCCAAGTGACAACAGCGAGACATTTGTATTCATTCAATCAATTGCTTTAAAAAAGCAAATGTAATACTTGATTTGGGGTTGATGACAGGACAGTGTTATTGAGTCTAGCAATAATATTAGACAGAGAATGTTAACTATTTCTTCATATCTATTTATATTTATTCTAAGAGATTCTTCACTTTGATTATTTCAGATTTTGCTTTAGGATACAAAGTCATTACATGACTACATACTCCCTATTTTATATCTAGGATAATGAAATCAGCTACACTCATTAGCGCTTTTCTTTCCACTACTAGAATTCTAAGATGAATAGCAAATAAATCAATAAATAGCAGGGTTTGCAACAGAACTTTCAAAGCTACTAATATTTTTAGCCTCAGTACTGAAAGAGTCTTTTTAGACAGAATAAAGCAAATACAACTGTTCATTTTTTCACTGTGCTTAACCACTTTCTCGTATGCACTAAATTAAATCAGGTACCATTACACTCTTGCAGGAATCCAGTGTCACCCTGCCAGTGACATCCTGCACTACAGACTGAAATTTATCAGACACCACTAGTTGGCTGGTTCAGGTTTAAATACCATCTATTTTTTTCAGTACAAGTATAAAACATGGCTATCTCAAACTGTATATAAACCCACAATTAAATTAGGATGAATCTTTGCAATGCTGGATAACAGATTCCTTTAATTCAGAAAGTAGTCTAATTTGCATGCATATTTTATTTATTACACCAATTAAGTTTTGCAAATAGTTTGCAATGAGGTCCCTATGACCTAATAATTCACAATTACTCCTGGGATATCCTGCCCACTTTAGCACGTTTTGAATAATATTGCTATCTCCTTGAGAAAAATAATGCATTTTTTACATGATGGGTTTATGAAGAGTGTGCCCACCTCTTTCTTAAGCCGTTTTACTCTAGGCAGGGTTACTGGAACTACCTCATAGGCCTTTGTCCTGTCAGTTAATGAATGCTTTCCTTCAGCTTCCTGTCTTTTCAGATACTTGTCTCCTAAGCTCTTGTGGAAATCCCACAAATATACCATCTAGATGAGCACTCTGGGTGGTAACACAATATAAAATCAATAATAACCATTTGAAACTGCCAGGATGATATTCTGTTTCTGCTATAGCATTAAATAATGGAACATAGTTGAAAATGGACATTGCGGAGCAAGCTTATTGCAGTCAAATCTACTCAAGTCTGGTAAAATTGCTTCAGATTTATAATGCAGAATTTAACTTCCAAAAAACTGCATCAGAAAAAAATTAATTTGAGAGTCACTTAGATCTATTCAAATAATGACAAGTTGTATTGAGTTATTTTATAAGAACAAACTACCATATAGTTTGCTCTGCTTTAATCAGCTCTATAAGGAATTTTACATGAGCTTAGAGTATGAGAAAATGCTTTCTTTTGGTACAGTGTTCAAGCAAGACTGGCATTTTCTTGTACTTCGTATGCATACTTCCTCCCTTAAAGCATTTAGCTAGTAGTCTGCATTTCTAAATTTATTTTTCATTCCATTACAAACAAACTAACAAAAGTCCCTCTTTATAAGAAAGAAAATTCCCAGCTTGCAAAGACATTTGGGAAAATGAGATATTTGCTAACAAAAACAAATAAAAAAATAAATCAGACATTATATATTTTACATGTGACTTTCACATACAGACTTGAATATCTGCCTATATTTTTGGAGAAGGCGCTTCCTATGGGAATATAAATCCGCTCAAAAAGTGAGTACCCTGCAACAGAATGTAATTTTCTCTTTAAACTATACATACTGGTACGAAGCATCTTGGTATTCCTACAGCTTTTCTCAGAAAACATACTTGGACAGATAAAACCCCTAAAACTGATCTATCATAGTGAAAAATCCACCTTCCTGTGTCCTTTCAGTGCTTTTGCTACCAGGTATGTTTTCCAACACTGAGCTAGAGCACAGGGGGAGCGCTAGAGACCCCAGCTTCCCTCTGTCCCCCACCAGAAAGGCTGGCGCTGCCTGCACAGCCCCCCACCTGCCCCTGGTGCAGTCACTGCCCAAGAGGCCCTTTGCTGAGAAAGCCTCCCTGGATACTCCCTTTTCTTTGGTTTGATGTGCTCTGCTCTTTCACTTTCCTGAGGTACAACACTGAGTAAGCACTCTTCCTTCTCAGTGCTAATAGCTGCTAAATATTTGTGAACACATCTCGGCTTCAGTCCTCACAGGACACCCTCCTTTTGTCCAATTTCACGCACCTCATCCCTTTCATTGTAGGTCATAGTTCTCTCCCTGCAGCTGTCTGAGTTTTGTCTCCTTTTCCTGCTTTCTCATTTTACAGTCTTTTGATAACGAAGTGCCAAGCGCTATATTCCACATAGAGCCAGATCCTGCCTTCGTATGGAGGGACTAGCCCTGGTGCAGTGTGCACGCAGATGGCAACATCTGCCCACTTTAACACAGCAGATTCAAGCCAAAAAGCAACCGACATCCTTCCTACCACTGACTTTGATCCACTAGCTCACGCTGAGCCTTTGCAATGGCCTACCAAGTTTCCTGTCCCATCACCCACCCGCGGCTAACCATCACCTTTTCCTCAGTTCTTCCCATAAGTAAATCCCATTTCAGAGTATTTTCCCCAGCTGATTTGATCGGATCCTATTTTGCCCAACAAAATGGATTCATTGGTACTTTCTTCCTGTTCTAACACCCTTAGATTCTTTTCCTGTATGACTGAAGTTCCTCTTGATAAAATGCACCTAGCCACATAAAAAATAAAATTAAAATGGGCAATTCCCAAATAGGCAACTACAGAGAAAAAGGATTATGCTTCAAATTAATTTAAGAAAAAAAAAAAGAAGTAGCTGTTTCCTTATCACCAGCTGACTGCTTCAGAAGGGAATGCTGCAAGAGGCCTGCATCATGCCTTTGCTTATAGTGGTACACATGCTTTGTTGACAGCAAAATGAAGTTATGAGTTCTGCATTGTGGTCTACTGAAATTTGTTTTTAAGCAAGTGGGAGCTGTACTCGTGTGTGTGAGAAAATAACCCAAACTAGAAAAAAACACGCAGAATAAAAGCCTGTTATGCATTGTAAATCTCAAGTGGCTGCATTCATCGGGGCAATGAGGAGTGAAACCGAACCCCTCGCTGAATGAGGTGCGTAAGAAAAGATCTTACAAAACGAGCTTAAAAGAAAGCATGTTTACAATATTCATAAGTATAACATGAAATAGTCACAGACTACATAATTTCCAGCTCTTTGAGGTTTTTCTATTTTAATTCTGTGCAATTTCATTAACCCCCTTGAAGGAACTCTGTAATATAGGTCATTTTTAGTAGACATTTATATTCCATTGTTAATTGGCGATGCAAGGAGGAATGAAATAGCCTAGGAAGTATACTACAGGGAATAGCTTGCATTGGCAAACAAAATAAGCGAGTAATCTAGCAGATCTGTTTCCTTTTCTAAAATCCTTCCATGGTGCTGCATTTCCAAGTACGAGCGTGAAATGCAACAAATTAGAATTAGAACAAATCATTTTGTGCTATGACAGCAGTTAAGTGATGCACAGGGCAAATGAACCAAACTCCCATTTCTTCTGTGCACCAAGCTAACAATCAGAGATGGCAAACACAGATTAAGACATCATCCCAGAAAATGCTATAGCGACCACATGAAGAGAAAACACTTTGTTTCATTATGACGGAGATAGATTGAGTTGGACTACATTTCCCATCATGCAATATGTAGGAGCCCAATTGACAGTTTTAGTAACTACATTTTCATAAGATAATTGTGACTCAGCTACAAGAAAAAAATAGTGTGAAATTGCCTGGTGTTATTTAAAAGGACACAGACTAAGTGATTGTTTATCAGTATACAAAATACTGAGTGAGATTTTCCCACAGGAGTAGCAGCCTGAATAGTATTAACAGTGCTTTAAACTGTAATGAATTCCCAGTCTAATTCACTATGAGGTTTCAATTTATACCACATTTAGAGTACTCCAGGTTCAAGTAATCACTGCAGTAATTAGCTTACTTCCAGTCCTCCAAAATAAACCCACTAATTTTTGCAATCAGCCTTCATTTGGTTAATCACCAGTTTAATTGATTTAATTAGTTTGATCTGCAAAATTAGTCAAGTGTAAATACTGTTTTGTAAACAGAGTTTAGCTCCAAGCTGTAATATAGGGAATTCTAATTCAAAGCTGGAGTTAATAATAAAAACCAACACACACATGATTTTGTTGCAGTATCCAGCGGTATTAAGTCTGCAAGACACACATTTACACTTTTAATAGATAATGCTATTTTATATTAGTGACAAAACTAAGAATATTGCCTCTCAAAGTTTTATTCTTGACTAAGGATTTTTACACTGTGACAACTGACACGAGAACAGTGTTTTTGCTTTCTCTAGATTAAGAGAAGTTTTCCTTTTTTATTTTGCTTTTGGTTTCAAAAGGTGCTAAAACACATTTATTAATGAGCTAGACCAAAGGAAAAAAAAATATATAAGGACAACCCTGGTTACTCCTAAACAAACATTATTTTAGAACATTTTAAAAGGCACAGGAATAAAATAAGCAAGCCAGGCTGCAAACCTGGGCAGTAACGTACAAGGCAAAGGGGATATCTAAACAGTAATAATACCTGAAATTACAAGTTGAACACAATTTGAAATAGCACTGGCATCAAAGATTTGCTGTTCTAGCACAGCTCCATCAGTAATTGAAATTAATCATTAAAAGAGTACATTTGATTCTTTGAAAAATGCTGTGTATTTCATGACAAATACCAAAATTCATCATGTACACATTAAACTAAATTATCCCAGAAGATGTGGAGCACGTATTCAGAGCAAGGCAAGTATCTTCATGGTAGACAGGCCAGCAGATACCTAGAAGGCCAGAAAAACCGGCAAACGGAAACCAGCCTTCTATTGAATAGCATTAAGAGAAAGGAAATGACTGGGATTTACCATGTAAATGAGAAAGACAGTAACAGATTAAAAAAAAAAGAGAGAGAAATGGCCAAGGCTACATGAAAAGTTTCTTCCCAAGGAACGCAAGCTAGTAAAAGCACAAGTCTAGGATGCAGATGTTCTGCATCCTAGCAGCTCTGCTGGGCTGCCTTTGTCACCATGGTCAAGTCATTTAGATTTTCTGAATCTCACTTCAAACTGTAAATGCAAATAGTGTTTGTTCCTAACTCATACAGAGATTGTATCAACCCATTACAGAGCAGGGGCACGCCCCCACCCCAGCTTCTACTGAAAAATAAGTAAAATAGAATAAAAAGTTCATTTAAAACAATTTGAAATACAAATATTTTTTTAGGGAGAAAAATAATCTGAGATAAATTTTTGATGGGTCGTCAATAGAATCTTAAAGATTTTCTTTTTTTGTACCAAGTTTTACCCTGTCTCCCACCTCAGACTTGTCCCTGAATATGAGTGTGTATGCAACTGCTTTTCCTCCCATTTCCCCCCACCCTCTTTTTCCAGCTGAACTTTTAAAAATTATTTCAAATTGAAGTAATTTAACCACCATACTCAAACACTGCAAGACTTCCTTCATTGTCTGAAAAATTATTTCCTGACAGTGGTACATTTTCCTAACTGCAGGGATATTACAATTTCAGAGAAGAAAAGGGAAAGAGGAAAGAAGGAAAAAAATATAAATTCAACTATCATTTTTTCAGTTGTCTTCACTAGAAGAAATTGAAAACATCTGACAAAAAATATGTTTAAGAAAAAAATTGTAAAGCGAAATAAAGTTTCTGTTCATTCTGGTTTGAATTTCTCTCTCACAAAATGTTTCCAACTCCCTATCAAATATTTTGTGCAAAGTATTTCACAGGGAAGGTTTTTAGTTTCTTTAATTATCTACCTGAGAAAAAAAACACACCCAAACCAACAGCAACTCGTCTGAGCCTTTCAAGCTTTAGAAAAACATTCCTACGCCTCTGGACAAGACCAGAAGCCAGCCAAGAGAGCTGCAGGGCCGAAGCTTGCACCCAGCCACAGGCCTAAGCTCAATGCCACTCTTTATTCCACCCATTGCATCACTGCTCAGCCCATGTTCCATCACAGAAAGACAACTTGCAAGGTCTAAAGTAAGAAGGAACTGCAACATCTGCACCAGTTCTTTCCTATCATTTTAAAGCCTTATTTTTCATATGTTATGATGTATTAATTTGTGCATTTGCAAAAACAACTGTGATTTCTCTTTTGTACATGTGGTGTGGTTTCCACTAAGGAGGATTTGGGGGATTCACATTAAACCGAGTCCCAGATGTTTTTGTCTTTGTGATTTGCATTGATCTGTTCTTTGTCAGTTCTAATTATCAATCAAAATGACTGAATTAAGTCAACCACTCTGGAGAAGACCTATTTATTCACACGATCAAAAGCATAGCTGTGGTATAAAGCCTGAAGAGGTTCCCCAATGCTCCATGTAACTTCAGTGACAGGTCTCTTCATAGAAGACACAACCCTACCCCTGCCCCATCTCCTGAGCTAACACAGTCTGTTTAAGTCTCCCAGTCTCTCTGCAGGACTTTTGTGTGAATAAATAACATTTGCTGGATGAAAATAAAACCTCTAATCACCAAGCCCTTGAAGAACAGCACCCTGTGGAATAGATTACAATATTTTAGCATGTTCGTTTTGTTTGGTGTTTCCACTAGTGCTCTTTTAACAATGAAACAAACTGCACATTGGGTACTCATTACACCACACTGGAGAGAGGAGGATATCTTGTAAATATGCATTAAACTGTGGCTAGATTTTCCTTCACTACATGCTGTGTCTGAGCTGAGGCACAAGCATGCATACTTGAGAGCAATAGTTGGTGTATATTCCTGGCATGCTGCCACTGTCAGTGAAATATGTCCTTTTTACAGATGTTTCTTATACTATGGGGAACAAATTGCTCATCCATACCCAAAGACATACACAGATAGACATAAGGTACTATGAAGGAAAAAAAATATGTTTACATAACCAGGAAAAAATGGGCTTGAACAAATTCAGTTTGGAGAGTACTAAGTGTGTGCATCTTAATGCAACTGACAGCTTTCATTTTCTTAAACACAAGTCAGAGATAAAAAAACACGTTACATTTCATAGGCAGGCTTAGAAATGCAGATCATTAAGTTTAACCAAACGCAAAGCGTAATTGAAGCTTATTAGCTCTGTTGGTATATATAAGCAACATATTAACTAGTTTTACAAATAAACTGCATTTTGTACTTTTGTGTTCTGTTGCTTTGAAACAGATCTGTCATATGACTACGAACACTGGGAAAATTCCGGAGTTCCCAAAGCCAATTCATGCAGAAGCTACAGCGTGTTTCATTCTCCTGAGAAGTGAAAGGTGTTCCCAGATTGTTCAAATACAGAGAGATCTGTTTGATGAATGAGCTGGACAAGAAGCTCAGATTGCGCAGGTGACTTGACATCAGAGAGCCCTGTGGGTAGGACAGCTTATTAGCAGAGACCTTTAAGACTTTTTAAAGGGTTTTAGGTTTTACGTGCTAAAAATAGAAATATTTCTGTAAGTTCAGAGGCTGCGAATCCCTATTTAATCTCAGAGTCTCAGCTCTATGATCACTTGCATGTCGTGAGGATCTCCATCACCACATTTCTGTCAAAGGTGGCAGAACATATGAGAAGACATCTAAATCAGATTCATGCTCTTAACTAACCTGCAAGTATTTTTATTTTAATTTTATAGCAAACCTTGTTAGATTTGCTCTCACAAAGAAAGAAATCAGGAGACTGAAATGCATTCTGTATTCTTATTTATATGTACTATTTAAATTCATGTTTTGTAAGAGACTGATGGATAATTCATTTTCTAATTTGTAAGATTTCTTAGGCAATCAAGAGTAACTCTGAAACAACAATGAATGGATAATGATCATCCTTGCTATATTTGATTTAATGCATTTGGCTAGGGTTAACCTATTTGTGTTTGTTTCCTTTAACCATACATTAGTCTAGTTTCATTAAAATGAAAAAGGGTTGTGTATATTCCTGCAAAGCATACTACACTTTCTTCAGCAGCTTTTAGACCCGATCATTTCCTGTTTTGAAGGAGCAAACAAGCCTCAACAGAAGCTTCAAAGCTTATTTGACTTTCAACAATCATATTATCTTACGTTACACGGCTCTAATTGTGAATGCTCCAAGAACTGCTTGAGATTGGTCCATAAATAGAACAATTAAACAGGAAGAATAGAGCTAAACTTAGTAATTATTGCTAGAGTCTCAGCAAAGACTTCCCCCCTCCCCCTTAGGTATTGGTTACCCTTTTCCTCCCTTTCCGTACAGTCTGTGGCTTGTGATCAGAGCAAATGAGAACAAGTTACAGAAAATATACAGCATTACAGGCCACATGTAAAGGAATAAAAGCTATTTTTTTCATATATATTCTGAGAGGTCTCCGAAATTCTGGCAGTGCCAGCAGAATTCAAGTGACTTCAGGCACAACACGGTCACATACAATTGCTTAATGACCACTAAAAAAATTAATACAGCCACAGACATAGGCCTACTCTCAGATGTAGACCCTAGTTTCAATAACGTTAATTCCAAAATGAAGTTACTCACCCTCTGATCAAGGCCTCAGAGTTCTCACAAGAGAAGTCTCTCCTTGGAAACGAGGACTATCAATACAAACATTTCTTTCTAGATGCTAGCTGTCTCCCTCATAAGCCAAGTATATTTTACTCCGAGACCACACGCATTCTGTATGTCAGAGAGATACTTTCTCCAGAGAGGCTAGCAAACTCTCCTTACCACAGCACGTTGACTTCAGAGTGCCTACAGACTCACACCTGCCACACAAAGCGATGCAGTCTCCCACCAGCTGTATCCTACAAAGGTGATTACACATTAATACAATCTCCTCTCTTTCCCCATATCACCATCACTAAACAGAATACCATTCCAAGTCACTGCACTGCTTAAGTGGGGATGGCTCTAGGGTCGAGAAAGGTTTTTTACAAAAAAGTAATTAAAAATGGGTGGGAAGAAGAACAGTGGAAAAAAAAAACAGAGAAAAACTTACTTATAGGTCTCCTAGAATTTGTTTGAATGACTGTTAATTAAGACCACCTTACTCTTCTGAATGCCTTTGCCGTCATGCCTCCACAGCAGCTTTCACAAATGCAGACAATTACTTGTAAATGCAATCAGCAGCCCTCTGCATGGGCATCCCCTTGAGTACCCTGAGCACCAGGTGCTAGTCCTTATCTTTGAGATACCAAGGACACAGCAAGAACCTGCACAGAACTTTTCCTTGGCATTTCAACAGGTTTTTAAACAAGTGAACATCACCTCGGTTTTTATGATTTATAGCATCTCCGTACTCCCACCTTACTGTCCTGATTTATTCTTCCTATAACATATGTGATCCTTCACCGATCTATTTCTGTGGCTATAAGGTTGTTAATTTGCCATGCAGCACATGGCTAAATTGGGTAACATAACAGCTGGAATGAACAAAGAAATGCTTCTGAGGATGCTGTAAAAGACTTTGCATTAAAGAATTTAGCAAGAACACACTGTTTTTAATGATGAATCTATTCCTGAATCTCTCCCCTCAGGATTTTTTAATAACTAGGTAATATCACATGACCATCATCATCTTCAGGTGGAAATCATTATGCTGAGACCAATAAGCCACAAGGAGCAAATACTGATATTTTTAAGATTATTAATGGAATCAAGACCTGAAAATTGCAAGTCAGACAGACACTTGTAGGAATAATGTAATCCCAGTTAACAGCAACAGGTTTAGGTAACTATCTGAAGACAGCAATGTCACTCATGAAGAAAAACATTGTCCGAATAAATTTGTAAAAAGTTATGAAAATAAATTAAGATATAAAAGCTACTTGGAGATTAACACTTTGCCTACTCCTCCACCTTCAGACTGCACCACATAATGCAAGTCAGCTGAGCGGAGGTGGAGTTAATAAGACCTCTTCATGCATTTCTATGCTTTCATATGATGTTTATTTATTTGGCTATATTCCACCAACCTTAAGAAATTGTGTTTTCATAACCCCCCAGAATTTATTTCCCTTTTGGGAGTTCCATTATTTCCCTTCTAAGAATACTAAAATCTGACCATTTAATGTGACCAACTGATTAAAAGGAAGCTAAAACGCATACACCATTAACTCAAGATCTGTAACCAGAATTAAGGGATTAATCCACAGAAAACCTGTAACAAACTTCATTACAGTCTATACATTGGGACTTAACAGCATTTTTAAAACACAACTGCAGACATTTAAGCAATTGTGGTACTTCTACAATTGTCAGCTTCACTCTATTTTCACCGCACAACAATGGCACATGCACTGGGTTTCATAGCTTCATGATGGCCTATTTCTCACATTTTCTTTAAACCGCTCTACAGAACTTAGAAGCCCAAGTCCTATTTTCAAAAGCAATTTCAGTACCTCAAAGCCTAAGCTGTACGACTTTGAATGAGGCTTCAGGTGCCAACCTGATGGACATGCAGACAGACAGAACGGTTCATGGTTGTAAATAAGCACCAAAGTGGTATTTAAGGAAAGCAACTGAGACCCTAATTCCTAGTGAAATCAAAGGCACTGTTCTCCTAAGTGCACAGAAAAACCTTTCTTGAAGCATTTCAACATTTTAAGGCACAGCCAGACCTCTAAAAGTCTGGATTGAAAACACAGACTTGGAAAACATTAGCTTGTTTTCAGAAGGGACGACCTGATCTTCCACATACTATAAATAGCACGTGTATGCATTTGTGTGTATACGTATATACATATGCAGTACCTTGGTTACACATGAAAGAAGCCGTAAGACATTTCACAGATCTTGGCCCTCCCCATCAATCCCTCATCTTCCTGCAGACTCCCAGGATCACTTGACAGATGCTCTCACTCACTTCCTCTGACAGCTGCAGCTTTAGACCACCTGCGAGCCCCACTGTGGAGTGTGTGGTCAGCCCAGATGTGAAAAATACCATTAAACTGATCACAAATCACTGATGGTCACCCCTGCCCTGTTTGTATGCACGCAGTACACCCGTCATCATCCCTGGCTGGGCAGCTCCCCAGTTATTGCTGCTGCTGCATAACCTTCAGGACCCTTCCTGGTCACAGAAGTTTTCATAGTCTCTGGAAATAGTTTTGCCCATTCTACGCTCTAGCTCCTTAATCTCTTTAGTGATGCAGCTATGTCAAGTAAACATGTTTTACAAACACCAGTGTTCATTTAATGCTGAGGTACCACAACCACTCAAAACACTAAACTCCAGTCAACCCTTATAATGCCTTTTTTTTTTTTTTGCCTGGCAACATTACAGTCTTGTGTAGCTACTGTGAATATTCAAATACTGTAATTGGAAATGATTTACTTTGTTTTGAATTAACTAAAATTCCATTGTTAAGCACAAATACTGCTTCACTAAATCATCAAGCTTTTAATAGGTCCGCATGAGCAGGTTACCGAGCGTGTTAGGATTTATAATGCTCCTGGGGAGCTGACCACTGTATTATGCTTCCTGCTGCTAGGTAATATGCATGACACATTTCTGGACACTAATTCATTTATTTAATAGTAACAGTATGCAAAAACAGAGTTCAAAATGAGGCTGACAAAGAAGGTATAAAAGTTTTATTAATCCATAGCTAATCAAAGGCCAGAGGAAGGCATGTAATGGTGGCATTTACAGACCATATCGAATGTGAATAAATTAAATTTTTGTTTCCTAAAATCTTACTAATAGGATGTATTCAGCTTGAAACATTTATACTTTTAATTACAGTGGCAGCCAATTTACAGCAGGTATCTGGTTGTACTGTACTTAAAACTTTGCATCAAGGATCTCTACAAATCCTCTCATCAGCTGTTTTTTGAATCCGATTTGTTACTGTGTGCACTGTGTCCATGCTCAGAAATAATAACATTATTTACTTTCCCATTTAATTATACAGTGACAGATTACTTGTAGGGGGAAAGGGCACTGAAGGAAAGTATTCTCTTCCTGTGAGAGAAATTCCCCTGAAAGGCTCAGCATCATGTACATACAATATAACTTTATGGCTCTATCTTTCAAATGTTTGTATACAGAAATAAATTGATAGAACTACTCATACGGAAACAGTCATTTCTCCAGGCAAAAGTTTTCATAGGATCACACCCTCATTTCTAACAAGTTATCAAACACTTGAATTACATTGCAAATTTTGTTTGCAAAAAATCTGTCAGTTACTAATAAACATAAGTAACAGCTGACTCAAAAATATAAAGAAAAGAAAGAAAGTTAAAAGCAGTAGGAAAACTGGCAGCCATACTAATTTGATCTGTGTTTTGGAATACCCTTAAAGTTTTAGATATTACTTCGATCACGATCTTCCAGAAAGCAAGCCAGAGAGACAATACTCTGATTTTGAAACAATGGAAAGAAAATAAGAGTCACGATGCTTCTATAAAATCTTTTAGATATCGGGACAAATTTCAATAACATTGTCATTTCTTCTGGTTCCTCCCCGCCAACCATCTGGAGTTGGAAGAAGATGACATTTTGCTGAAAATACAAAATTATCCTCTTTAGTTTACTTGGGAAGCAAATGCATATGTGAATTGTGTAGTTCCATGCCACTGATGAACTCTTATCCAGCAAAGAACTCAAGCAATTCCAAAACAAGATAGCAATTCTACAGAAATCAAGGTGGCTACTTGCTGCTCAAGTGAAGGCAGATGCTTCAGTGCTCTGCTGAATCACAGACTTCGAGTTTTTGCCACACGCAGCCTTCTTGCGGGGCTGGAAACAGAACTCACAGTCTACTGACTACCGGCTCTATACTTTTAACTATGGCTTTCCTGCAAGAAAGACCTAAAGCTTTCCTAGAGAAGTAAACTCTACAGAATTATGACATTTATTTTTTCACTATGAGCAGCATGGTACATTTGGCTACTGCAAGAGAATAGACACAACAATCAGAACAGGATGCATCAACTGGTGCTTAGCACAGTATTAAAATTCTTGTTGGTTTTGTATGGCTTCCTGCTCAGGCAGAAGAGCACAGATACGCAGAATGCATCCTACATGCCAGCCACACAGGGCACACCTAAGGGATGGATTATCCATCCAGTCCATCTCGTTAGGCCCAGACTCACAAAGGTGTCTGAATGCCCGAATCAGTTATACTCCTTAAATACGTTTGCCAATCAGTGTTTTGTTTTTTCCTTTCTGGTCAAGTCATTAACTCGTTTCATACCATGCTTCCGTCCACCTCTTTCTTCCTTTGCTCTACTTTACAACTCTTCAAAAGGCCTCTCATTATGACTTTGTAGGGCAGCTCCTACAGAAAGCCCCAATATTAATTTGTAATTTCACCACATTTCAATAACACAAAAAAAAGAATGTAATGGCTGCAGACAGCCACCTCTAACCATGAACAATGTAAATTTGAAGCTGAGAAGACACAAAGCTCAGAGGCCTAAACTTCCAATGAGCTTTGCTGAGCTCAGGAGTGAGAGAACAAGTAGATTCACAGAGGTGACCACAGTCCAACTCAGTTTAAGATTACATAAAATTGCTTCAAGACTGTCATTTATACTAGCTAGATTAGCTCTTCATCAGTAACTGCATCAGCTGAAAAAGGACTAGCATGTTAGACATATAAATTCTACCTCTCTAAGAGGATGGACACATTCACATTCATTCCTCCCAGCTTCTGTCCCTGTCTTCCCTCAGGAGGAGGGGGAGCTGCTGCATAGGAACATGCCACACATGTCCAACTGAAAAGACACAAACCTGGAAAACCTAAGTGAAGCCTGAAGTGGACTCTAGACTTCTCTGTTTCCCTTCTTAAGCCTCTGCTTTGTAGACCACAAGCAGTAGATGCTGTACCCCAGATGTAATCTTTTATTGGCTGTTTTTATAGTGCATGTCCCAAAGTGGGACAGGAATGACTGACGTGTCTGTGAGATGGGTGACAGTCAAGTATCGTAACTGAAAAAGCAGCAGCCTGGAAACTGACGCAATTAATGATTCTAGACATTGTACTGGGGAAAAAAAAATAAATCATTTACTAAATCAACGGAAAGATTTGTCAGCCTCTTGAATTTGCTTTTAAAAACACTAAAAACATTGTCAAGAATATTAAAGACAGTATTCCACAATATCAAGAAGGTAACGCAGAAATAAGACACATTTAATGCTTATAGAAGGTTTCATATTTTACTAACTACGGGTAACTTTAAGATACAGAAGTATATTATAGTACAAACTATTTGAGCTTTGCTCTCGCTGTTTATACTGCTGCAGAAAACTCAAGCAAGAATAGTCTTATATGAGCATAAAAATTGCACACGATGGAAATTAGACAAGTCAGTCAGGGTCCTGCGAGCTCTGCATGACCAGGGATGCTGGCTAAGCAGGGGCCTGACATACTCAAAGAAAAGGTTGGTTTGCTAAACACACACTTTTCTTTTTTTTCATATACACGTGTATATAAAGTCATGTACTGAGAAACAGAGGCAGTACACTCCTCTTGCATATGCCTACTGGAGGTAACGAGCTGCACTTCCTTCTGTCTCTGCTATTTGACCAAGACAGTTTAGGGCTGGGGATTAGTTCTTATGAAGCTTTGAAGAAACCTGAAGATGAGTCCTCAGGAGTTACAGTTCTTGAGGAAAGGCTTCAGCTCTACATCAGTGTAATGCAGCTTAAAGACCTAGGGTAATCATGCACATTTGCATTCTTAGCTTGTGGTGACAGTGAGGTAAGATCCGTCATGGGAGTATCAATTGTTTAAGCAAACAAGTTTCACCTTGCATTAGTAACAGATAGAAAGAATAGAAAAACTTGTTACCTTGGCTTAATGGCTGAACAGTTGTTTATGAAGCTGCAGTAACTCAGCTGTGGGTCTAAGTCCCAAAGCAGTAAGTCTACACATCCATTTGTGGAGGAGGGGGAGGAAGTAGTGTGAAGGACACTCACAATTTGCTGTTTTGTGGCAGTGGATGAGAGCTCTAACCCCATGCTTTGTCTCCTGTAATTTCAAGAGACTGTAACAGTGAGGAGGAGTGTTTGATGGGTCTCCTCTCCTAAGGCAAAATCGACGCTGAAGTCAGCTTTGAAGAAATTCATGTTAGATATTGCACTTTATACATCTATCATGTGAAGACAGGTAAGAACCACTCATATTAGAACTGCGGGAACATACTATAAGTCAAAGCATACCCTAAATTTATTTGCATGAGTACTACTGATACACTGGGATACCTCATTTAGTGACCCTTCCATAGGGACAAGCATAATCTTGCCGCATAAAATCAGATTAAACTTTTCAGTCTGTTTCAGAGGGACAGCAGTTCTTTGAAATGGGACACAAGATTCTCATTTGCACACCAAGGCTGAACAAAAGTCTGATTTTAGTTTTCATATAAGAAAGGCTAATTTCAATTGCCAATTAAATGATTAAATGTATACAAAGTGATCCATATTGGACACTAAAGTTAAAATCTTTAGCCTTCTCTTAACTGAGGTATGGTTGCTGCTAACTGAAGTTCTGCCTTTATTTCTTATATGATTTTGTTCTTTAAAACAAATGAATCATTATTTGTGCCACCAAATAAGCACGAGTCCACTAACAAAGGCCAGAACAGGTTATTTTGATGTTAATATCCATTAATGGAGTTAAAGTAAAACAGCGATCTTCCTGTTCACGTTATAAATACAACTGACTTGCATTCAGAGCAGCCTGGCTATGTATGAGGAACAGCAATCGCTGCAGGCTGTACCGCAAAAACCTAGGCAGTATTCACAATGGATTTGTTCAACATTTATGTGCAACAGCAGTGAATTTTTGAGAGATCAAGTTATCATTGCCTTAAATCCCCAATCATGTTAACATACACTTCATAAACCAACTGGACAAGCAGACAACATGGAAAGCCTAAAGGTTAAGTATACATTATTGACCTCAAGAAAGCTGTGTTCTACAGATCATTAAATGTGTTGTGCTCTTCTGTTTCAGCTGGTCACACTGAAAAGTGCCCTGGGAACATTATTTAATGCTTAGATGTTATACCTACATTTGTGTGACATAAAATCAATACCTTTCCTCTAACCTTACTTGCTTAGATTATTCTCAGCTATTAGCTGCTTTTTAAACCACAATGCGTTCAGTTATTTGCATGCATGTGTATGTGTCCATTCATACATTTTAATGACCTATAGACACAGAGAGGAAACTCATCTTCCCTACACTGGGGTACAGGCTACACATGAAACAGTAGACATGTTGGAACAAGGGGAGGGGGGGTTGTTTGTTTGTTGTTTCGCAGAGGCAACTAATGTTTTTTAGCTGGTGTGGATCCTGCTCATCGAGGACCTCCGTGTAGGTGCAGCACACCTCCTAACAAGTGCACTGTCTGTGCTTACTTCAAGTGGGAGGCAAGCCTCAGAAACAGAAGATTATAGAGTTCCACTTGGGCTGGACCTCACGGCCCCCTTATTAAGACTCACCCCTGCCAAACTCCTAATGGCCATACTGAGGCCCCAGACTACAGACATCTCATGGTAGAAGGCTAACAGCTGCTCTTCCTAAGCCTCACTCTTTCTACACATCTCAGATCTCTTGTCCTCTGAGCCTCAACCCAATGCTGGGATTTATGCCATGACACATGCTGAATCCTCAGTCTAAGAGCTGCTTGGGACGATTCCAGCTACATTCTGACTTCTTCCATAACTCCCACTTCTCTTTCTTGGACTTCTAATCCTAGGCTGAGACTTATGCCATGGGACACTCCTGGTACCCAGGCTAAGGAGTGCTTGAGGAGAAAATACTAACAGCAGCCCTCACTTTTCTTTGGTAACACCTTCTGAGCCTTACTTAATGTCTAGGGCATTTCATTCTCAGAGCTTCAATCCCAATCTTGTCCCTAACTCTTCACTGAACACTAGGCCAAGAACGTGGCCACATGCTCAGGTTACCTAGTGCTGAGGGGAATATCCCACCAGCAGTTCTCAGGTTACTTTGGCAGCTCCTCCTCAGTGCCATTCTTACCCATTCCTCAGTTTACTCTTTCTTGGAAGCCTGGCCCTAATCCTAGCTCTAACCCCTAGACCAAGATCTATGCAATGGTACACACTGAGCTCCCAGGTTAAGGACTACTCAAGGTGAGGGTGCTTCTGACTTCACTTTAGCATTCACTGATGAGCTCCCCTGTTGTTGTCATCTGTCCCAGTCGTCTATTTCCTGGAACTGTTTCCTGTTACTCTTTGGGACCACGACTCTCCTATTCAAAAGCCTGCTGGTCCAACAACAGGCTAGTTTCTGAACATATGGTCTAGTGTCAGTCATCCACCATTAACTTGGTGTCTCCCATCCCTCCAAGCACTATTATGAGCCAAACAAAGAAGAGACTGTGCTACATGTCGTGGGAGAAAGCCACATCCAACAGAGCACTGCGCGTGCTGTGGTCGCAGTACCGCTGTCATACAAACTCAGTATTACCCTACACTTTTACAGATTATATCTGAAATCCCACTGCTGGAAAAAAACTGAAATATTTTTCTCCTGTCCATGGAAAACGTCTAAAAATATTAGAAAGCTTATGGCAAAAATTGCCTTTTCAACAATTCAACAAATAATCAATAAGTCCAGAAACTACCAATGAATGACATGGAAAGTTGTTTCCCTCTATTAACACTGAGCTCGGGAATAGCAGAATCTAGTAATTGTCTGTAGGGACTGTTTCTCTTCCTACTGTTTTTAAGATTCACCAAAAAAAAACTAAAAGCACATAGAATAGTGATCTAAGAAGGGTTATAAATGACACTTGATGGTCCATAACCATTTACACAAAGATATTCTATCAGTATTGACAGCAAGATGATAAATTTGATATGTCTACTGAAAAAGACTGCACTTCAAATGAATTAGAAGTATATTACTTTACAAAAAGGTATATTCCATTGCTCAGCTCCAGCTGCAGTGGACCTCTCCTAGGTGTCCATTCTAATTTTAAATTTCCAAGGGAAAATTGTTTCTTATGGCTACTGACAGATTCTTGCGTTTAGTTAGTCAGATACAGTGCTACCAGATACATTTTACCAGCTCATGTTTTGGTCCACAGAACTGCATAATTGTATACGTTTGCAACAGATAAACCAGTAAATCTATGTCTGTTATTGTCTAATAAAATCAGAGTGTCCATACTTATCTCCTACGTTTCAGTATCAGATGCCAGGAATAAGCACTGGAAACCTATTACCAAATGCAACAGTTTCTAAATGATGAATATTAGACTTTAAATGTACTTAAATACATGAAACAGGTCAAATACAGAGACATTTGTAAAATATTGGTGAAGGCTAAGACTCTATTGAGGTGTCAAGTCTGTATACATGCCAACAACAAAGGATGTGCATCCCTGAAGATTCCCCCTCTTTTTATTAAGTTACTGCTTACTTTGCAGAATTAGTGTCTTCCTACAGGCTCTGTGGTTGCATCTCTAAGGCATGGGAAACCACATCCTGAATCCTAAGACTTCCGTATGATGATGGGTATCACTGGTAACAGAAGCTGCAATCATGAAAATGCCATTTCACTGAATATTCATTTCTCATAGTAGTCATTAACTTTCAAAAGTGCACTGTGTCACACAGCCAAGAAAATGCAGTCCTCCCTAAGGACTTTCGCATCTAAACAGAGACATGACAAAATAAAAAAAAAAAAAAAAAAAAGACAAAACAGACAGAGGAAGCAAAGTGCAAAATGCAAGTTAAAAATACAAGATTTTTTAGGCACGGTGCGGAGCTGTGACATTTACTCAGTCACTCTGTGGACATCTTGGTAATTCTACCTCATATACAATATTATATTTAAATATATAGATACATGTACACACCTATATATACACAAACACACAAGTGCATACATTGATATTACCAGAGAATCTGGTAAATGACTTTCCTATCTAGGTTGCTTAATACTTTGAATTTTAGAGAAATCTGTGACCTCGCCTTGAAAAGTTCTCACACCTCTATTGTGTGAAGGCCTTTGATATCCAGCCCTCCAGGTGGTGAAGCGCCTTTTCTTTGTCTCATGAAATTCCATTCAGATTTGACAGAGATATAAAGTGTAGAATCACAGTTTCCACTTTCTCACTGCTTCTGCAAAAAGAGTTTGGCAGCTTGCCCAAACTCCTGAAGCTCCCAATGCAGGCTTCTTATCATCACCAAAGCAACTGCAGCAGTTGATGCTGCACTGAATATACCTCTGAGCCACAAAGCAGAAAGAAACCACCACTCCCTATTCCCTCAACACAGCACTGGCTTCTAGTATCTAACGCTCCCCTACTCGATGCAGCATACAGGGGCAGTAGGATCCTCAACTTGTTCGGGAAGAGGGAGGAAGGTAAGCAAAGAAACACCTGGTCCCATCACCTCGCTTCCCTAAGTATCCATCACTCCTCATCCACGGCCATGCACTCCTCCTTCCCATCTTTGCATTCTCTTTTCTCCCTTCATCCTTTCTCCCTTCTCTTCTCTGAGCTCAGGTGCACATAGGAGGAATAGTTTGCTGCATCTCAGTTACGGTTTGTTAGTAGGGGCCCCAAAGGCAGGTTGAAGTTCTGTTCAGTCCTGTTCTCACTGCATACTCTCTGGAAAATAACCAAGATTTCCAGGTTGTTTCCAGATTCATCATGCAGGAGTTCCAACTAGGCTGCAAGGTCCAGAAAGCAAAGACAAATGCAAAGGCCATCTTGGGAAAGTCTGCAAACAGAAAGTGATGGTATAGCCAAGAAAATCCAGAGGCACACCACAGATTCACAGAATGGTCAGGGTTGGAAGGGACCTCTGGAGGTTATCTAGTCCAACCCCCCCGCCATAGCAGGGTCACCTACAACAGGTTGCACAGGACGGCGTCCAGGCGGGTTTTGAATGTCTCCAGAGTGGGAGACTCCACAACCTCTCTGGGCAGCCTGTTCCAGTGCTCCACCACCCTCAAAGTAAAGAAGTTCCTCCTCATGTTTAGATGCTAGCAAAAGGGCTGGTAGTGTTTGGAGAATGCCTCCGCACACCATCTGCAATTCAGATCGGGAGTCCTCAATCTCCATGTTCCTTTGCTGCAAACAATTGTGAAATCCAGAAACAGTAAAAATAAAGTTTCTCCTTCTATTCTGCTAGCTGGTTTGCATGAAAGATAAAACACAACCATTGTTTTGCTAGTCTGAAAACTCAAGGTGTGCAGATCTATACAATAAATTTAAAAGAATTGCTACTACCCAAATGAGTATTGATTTAGTTTCACATGATTTCACTTTTTATTGTGGCTTTTTTTTTTTGCATTTTAATAGGGAAATCTTTTAAAGCAGCTTAATTACAAAGGTAAGCACAGACAAGCTGCCTAGACAACCTTATTTCAGCCCCTTGTGGCTATGCACTCCAATGTAAAGAAACAAGAGACAGCTGCAGACATCACTACAACTGCATTTCAGTTCCGAAACTTTGATTTCAGTAGATGTAACATGAGTGACAACAAAGCAAAGCAAAAATCAAATGAGTTGCCTTTTCTCAACCTAACTCCAAACATACCGTCTGCACGCACAAGCATCTGATCTGCTTTGTCAGGGCTGCTTAAATTAGACCTGCAACTTCAGGAGCATCCCTGCTGGCCTACCTGGGGCCAAGTCAGAGGTGAGGAAGAACACATCCTCAGAACTTTGTGCGGAGGGTCAGACTGCTGTAGTATTCATAGCCCATAGGTGAGAAGCCTTATTCTTCCTCTTTCCTTCTATCACAAGCAAGACGAACATCACTCAAGTATAAGGTTATTGCACATACTTTTATGGACTGATTTCTGCGGTGTAACAAGCTTTAGCTACCAAGGATGAAAAACAAAGTATATATCTGGGTTTTGGTCTCATTTCATCCACTGCCTATACATATACTTAAATTTCTCTTGTTACTTCACTCCGTGGACTTAACTTCAGGGACCTTCCTAAGAGCCTTTTAGTAAAGAGATTTTATGTGTTTTTTGAATGGGGGCCATGGAGAAGAATAATTGCACCTCTTGAATAAAAGCTGCAGCCTAGTGATACGAAACATTTCTAGGGAAATATCCACTATATCACAGATGGTGCATTGTTAATACCACAAAAGAACAGGAGACAAATATCAATCCATACCTCAACTTCAAAAGGACTTTGGATCAGTCTGATATTCATAAAATTCTAAAGAAACACTACCTAATTTATCTTTATAACCCCATGGAGTGGCAAGAGGTTAAGCAGGAGACTGCGAAACTATCGCACACCTACTACAGAGTGAATGGGGACAAATATCAACTGATTGTGTGCCCTGTACATTCTTATATAAATATGATCAATGACATTATTTTTGCTTTTATACCATAAAAAGCATAGAGGCACTGGCTCAGTGAAGGAAGTGTTCATATTCACAAGGATTCTAGCTCCCTTCTCACTGTATGTTTCCACCACTCACCTTACTTTGTTCATCAAAGCCTACCACCTGCTCCCCTTGCACTACCTCAAACCCATGCAGAGATCTACTCAACTCCACCTCCCCAGGCACCATCCTCCTACCTCGGACCACAATCATTTCTGCCAGGCTCTCTCACAGAAACCTGTTAAAAGCACTCTCTGTTTCTCTTCTCAGTCCCCCTTTCCCTTTTCTTAACGGCTTCTCGTGGATATTCCTGACCTGTCAAAGAATTTGCCCTTTTGCTCTTCTTATGGATACAATCATCTGACTCTAATCTCTCTCTCAGCAGAATCTTGGGCAAAGGCCTATAGCAAAGCCTACCAAGGACGTCTCATGGAGTTCAGAGATACTGGTTAGTAGGTCTGATACTCCTTCACACAAACATGCAAACACTCAACATTAGTTTTGAAAAAAACTGTCAATAAAAAAGCACCAGAAAATGTCTGAAGAACATTCCCAAAAGCAATAGCACTAAATAGAAAACATCCAGGCAAGGCCTTCCTGAGGCATCCTTCCCTTTCTGGACAGATTCCACAGAAGTCTAAGCTCAGCAAGGTCACTGAAACGATTTGTCTGGCTAGTGTAAGAGGGTCAGTGAAGCAATAACTGTTCCACAATGCTAGACTGAAATATGTGCCTGCTAGACTATACCTGGATGATTCAGAGACCTGCAATGCATGAATCCCCACAAATGTTCATCCTTTAGCATAACCTCTAAATTCTAATTTCAAACCAGCTTCTTCTCCACCTGTTTTCTGTTTGCACTGAAATTCCTCCCCCTCAACTGCGAGCAGTGAATCTTCCTTCAGAACATGGCAATATTTATTGACTGTATTCTTTGTTCACATCTGTCAGACATGGGAAGTCACCACTGCTTTACAAGACTATCAGTTTTAAGTAATGCCATTCATCACAAAATGGAATAGTGTGAGCAACATTTCCTCAACTGCAATGAATTATACAAGGGTCAGCAAGCTGGAGTCGCGGTTGGCAACACAAACATTGGCCTCAGGTAGCAAACCCATCTTTCCAGCTGTTCTCATCCATATGGGTTCAATGAACTGCAGAGAGTACAGGCCTTTGCTTATTGAGAGTATCTGCTGGAACTATTTCATCTAACCAGCATCATAAAACAACTATGAAGTAAGGTGAATGCTATTCATCTAAAGCTCATCTGGTAGCCAACTGCTGACAGAGGGGAAAACAGAGATGGCAAAGCAGACAGATGTGATCGGGAAGTGCAGGTGTTCCTGAATTTCAAAACTCAAATATTAAAACCACAAGAAGTTGAAACAGTACACCTGTGGTTCACAAGCATCTGGTCACCCCAACAGCGCTACGCTTTCTGACAAGCAATTTTCAGGATTCCTCAGTGCGTTTCCTCACTAGCATAATGCCCTTTTAATGTACATGCTATCAAGCAGATTTGTTTGGCAGAAACACAATTAGCCCTATTTTTGCTCTGAAACAGATTTTGTTTATGCACATGGTTTTGCAAGTAAGACTATTCTGTGATTAAACACAGCGATTTTATCAAAAGCCTTCTCACTTGTACACAGCACACGCAAGCACAAGGTTCTGATTCTCTCTGCCTTCCGATTCATCTTGGCATTCTCTAAGATTTTACTTCTAGTAATGGGCCCTGTGATAAATTAGTTTTTCTAGAAGACATTGTTAATATCATAGTGCTTTCCTCAGCCTTGTTTTCCCCCTCACTTCCATTTGCATAATCAGACTCTTAGCAGGTTTCTACTTAAAATAGCGATTGTGCAAACAATTGTCCAAGAATGTCAGAAGTCCTTATTGAATTCATAGCTGCTAATTGCAAAAATGCTAAAGATCTGGCTGAAACTAAAAAAGCAACAGATTTCAGAGACAAGACCTTCAACAGAGATTGCTTCTATACACGAGAAGCACAAAGGAGCTTCATTTTTCTTATCTTTAATAGTATTCAGCCTGACAAAATTAATTCCAAGTTAAGCACTCCCAAGAAAAGAAGCAGCTTGTAATAGAAATATCACAGCCTTAAATGCCAGTTACTAACACAGCAATCATTTTCAAGTAACACCATTGACCCAGTTTGCTTAGCCCACTAGCTGTAACATTTTAAACTGTTCACTCAAAAAAACAGGATCTTTCAGAGACACACTCTTTCCAGTTCAGGGTTGGGCTAATGGAGCCAGAAACTATCACATCTAATGGCATTTCCTTTAGAAACATAAGTTGTCTTGTTATTACATAAAATAAGCAATTCCCACCCCAAATACAGAGCTACTGTACTGATGGACTGTAGCAGTGAAATGATTAAATTTAAGGGTGGCTTCATGACTATAGGTATATATTATTTCATTCTTTAAGATGTTTCCTAGGATGAATTAAATTATGTAAATATATGTTAACAATAATTCATCATGTTTTAATAAAATCTTTCTATTTCTCTTGGCTTCTTAGAAGTGCAGTCCCAGGCGTTCTTAGGGTGGTGGGTGTTTTGTTTTTACACTTTAAGGACATGCAAGGTTATACACTTGATAAGCAAGAAAGCACAACTATTGATATATAATGCAGATAATGATGCTGGGCATCCTTTGTCTGGTATCATTCCCAGTTTTTGCTGGGAGCATTGTTCATCAACAAAGTGGCTTGGTATCAAGAAGGGGATTCACATTTTTCAAGTTTTCTGCCAGCTAGCTATTCTGGGAAAGAAAAAAGTATTTTGATTTTTTTTTCCTCTAGTGGAAGATTAAACAGTGAAGGCGTTTTTACTGTTGTCAAATTTTGCATTAGTAAATGGAATCAAACCACTCTACCCAAGAATCATGCCTCAAGTGAACTTACTCACTGAAAACTACATCCCCAGAGACATTTTTCTTCACGTGGTCCTCCTGCTTGTTCAGGCTGTGAAAGTTTGTCAAGTTTAAGGTGACCCTATTTTCAAAATAAAAAAGCCAGGATATTTTTGTAACAAAGTTCTGTAGCAGTATTTCATAGCAGCTACATAAGAGAGACATTAGTGGCAGGATTCTGGCACAAGTGGGAGGCAATCACGCTTCCTGGAACGCAAAAAGTTTTCCCACAGCAAAGCAGTTCAAATAAGTTCATATGTAACACAGCACTGTAGCTTTTAAGATGAGCAGAAGAGCAGCCTAGCTGGAGCATTTGGGCTTTTATTCCCCAGTGCTGAGCATGCGCGTTACATCTTTACTTGCTTTCAGAAATCATAGAACAAGTTCCCACCTCGAGATCAGACTTTGTATTTCTTTTCATTTTGGTATTTTTTCCTACATACTGGCTCATTCTCTGTGACAACGCACAGAGTAGATTGCTCAGTCTGCTCCTGTGCAGGTGTCTATAATGGCAGTGAGAGGGACAGAATAGCAGACATTAGGACAGAAAAGAGAAATCCATGGTTACAAAGGTTAAGAAAATAAACACTACATACAGGGTCAGACTACACATCACTTTCAGTTCCCTGTTTCCACAGCCTATAACTAGAAGCAGATAATTAAAGCTCAGTCTGTGACAAGTTCTGTCCAATCATCTGAATTTACAGAGATGGACCCAAGCATCAGAAGTAGTCTGTCTTTCCAGTTTTCCTCTGATCTTGTTCTGTTTCATCAGAACTCTACAGGAAATATTTGGAATTAATGTTTCTATTTGGATCCATCGCTGCCATTTTGGGAGGGCAAATAGTAGATTTTAATTTTTTTTTCTTTCTCTAAGATCCATCCCAAACAAAAAAAATATTGACACTTAAGAATTTGTCTACTGGTAAAGCTGTCAGCTTGGGAGAGGTGCTGATATTACTGAACACTCACATTTTGTTCTTTGTTCCCTTTCTATTAAGCAAATGTCTCAAAACAGTAACATCTGTAGTAACCATAAAAAAAGCAAGCCTTTAAATAGGCATTATATGCTCTTTTTTTTTTTGCAGCTTGTAAAAATGTGCTTATTATAGCTGCTACATACATAAAGTTTGCTTTCAAAATCCCCATAAATTAATGTTCAACGTGCCGTATTCAATGGCATGTATGTGCCTATTGAATCCGCACAGCAGGGTCAGGGCCCAAAACACTACTAGATTGGCAGCATGTTCATTGGAAAAAAAAACAAACCACCAAAAGCACAAAACATGCACTCATTTCCTCAAGCCATGCTCTGTGTCACAGACTTCAAGGGCCATTCTACCCTGGCTTTCTGCGAGGAGCTCTCATTGAAGTCAGTAGGAGTGCTGCACGTAGCGCTGCTGTCAGACCTTTCCCTGAGCATAAATGTCGCCTTGAAATATGCCCTGAAGTTGAACTCTAAGCTCCATGAGACAAATAGACAGGGAATTAATCCCAGAGCCAAGCATCCTTTTCCTCACTGCAACTGTCTTGTCCCCAGCCTCCTTTCACTAAAAGGGGTGATAGTCAGCAGCACTGCCTGCTATCACAGCATTTGAAAGCATCAAGCACAACCAAATCATTTTCCTACCAGGTAAAAAGTTCAATCATGAATTACACAGGGTGTCATGGTTTAACCCCAGCCAGCAACTAGGACCAGGCAGCTGCTTGCTAATACCCCCACCCCAAGAAGGGTGGGGAGAAGAGGGGGAAAAAAAGGAGGGGAAAGGGAGAAAAAAAAAACAAATTTGTGCGGTGAGATAAAGACAGTTTAATAGAAACAATAACAGAAAAGAAAAAAAAACAATAATAATAATGACACAGGTCACTCTCACTACCCAGTGAATTGGCACCTTCTGGACCAGCAATCGTGGATTCCTGCCCCCCAGGTAACCCCCATTCATATACTGAGTGTGATGTCTATGGTATGGAATTTTTAATTGGCCATTCCATCGTTCTGTCTGTGCTTCTATGGGAAGTTGAAAAAAGTCCTTGAATAGTATAAACAACACTTAGCAACAACTAAAACCCATAGGTATTTTTGACATCCCTTTCACAGCAATCACTAGAAAGAAAACTGTTTCCCAGCTGAAACCAGGATACAGAGAGTCACTGAATCCTGTAGGGTACCAAACATCCACCAAGTCTGACTGAAACAGCAAATACCGATGGCCCTAAAACCTTTATTAGGGCTGAAAGTTTCATTGCTTAAAGCATGCAGGATCAGCTCGCATTAGGAAACAACACTGCTTTTCTATTATTTTCAAACTCTTTGGACCACTTGATACTGGACTGATTTAGAGGAACTGACTCTTCCTCAACATGAAAACTTTCCAAAGCTTGTGTAATGTGAGCAATATTATCTTCCAACAGTGTTGGTGCTTGGGTGAGAATAAGCTTTGCTACTGTGCTGAGTACAGAAATATAAAAAGACCACATAATTTACAGAGGGATTCTTGTGGGTCTAAAAACTTGTCTAGTTTTTCCATTGATACCAAATAGTCTAAGTTCCAATCCCCACCTACAAACCTTGTCCTGCCACAGTCCTCAGATCATCACAGTTACAGCCAAACTTCTGTTTCTGATTTTATTTTTATTATTTTCCCCTTAGTGCAGAAAAAGGCAACTCCTAAACAATGTGAAAATGCACAAAGGCCATTAGGGAACATAACTCCATTTAGGATAGCATTTACCAAATATTTTCATCTCTAGGATTAAATTTAAGCGCATGTTTGCAAGTCATTTAACAGATGAACTGAATGAGCACGACTCAAGTTCCTTTCGTGACTTGGGGCTTGGATAAGCAGTCACACTTTATGAAAATCTTTTTACATATTTCCATCCCTCTCTTTCAATGTCCAATTTGGATTATTTCTCTTGTAAAGAATGGCCATCTGCATGTGGCAGTCTGACAAGTGCCAAGATGAAGACAACTTGTATGATAGGTTTGTAAAAGAACTGAATCTGTTCAAGTGGTAAAATGGTCTGGGGAGCTTCCCCAGAATGTGTCAGACTACCTTGTGCTCTTAGAGCTCGGGGTGGACTTTTTGATGAGCATCGATGTACAGGCTCCATCATAACTTAGGTATTTTGTCTGTATTCAAAAGCGTTACTTTACCATCAGATTAAATTGTCTCCATACTCCATCTCATTAACAAAGAATCCTTTGAGCACCAGAGGGCTTGAAGATAGGCTTAAATAGCTTTATGCTACTTTCAATCCCTCGGCATTTCAGGGCTACGTTAACTTCCGTCAGAACACGGTGGTGGTCCCAACTCCAGCCCCCTTGCTGGATGAACCAGGCACATGCTGAACAAAGGCCTCGCAGGTCTCTAGATAACAGGAAGCAGGACAGAAGGTAGATGGCTGAGGTGAAGGGCTGGAAGAGGAGGATACACAGCTTTTCCTGTGCCATGAAACCCAGGCCACACATGTCAGTCTACAAAATACCAACAGAAAGACTGCACACTCTTCAGCCTACTCAGGTAATCAACTCTGCTGTTCAGGACCCTTGGGATTGCACTAGTGATACAAAAGGGACTGAAAAACCAAGGATTCTGGCTGGCTGAACAACCCCAGTGGTTGCAAAGCTTTGTGTAGTACAATCCCCAAATGACTGTTTCCACACCCACAAGTGAAAAATCAGCACTCAAAACCTGACAATGGAGAAAATACACTCGATTAGCATAATTCCCTAATATCAAACCAGACATGATTAACACAATTCATTTTAGTGTTGCTAAATGTTAATACATCCCAAGGTCCCCCCTTCTTTTGCTGTTTACTCTCTCCTCCTCTCTTTTTCTAGAGGTTCTCATGGTAAAGCACTTTTCACTGTAACAAGGTCTCTCTTTGGAATAGCATCTTTAAATTATTTAAATTCTCATCTAGTAAACAATGCAGTATTTTTAGCAATAAGGTAAAAATGTTGCCTTCTGAGCTAATCCCAAAGGAAGTGTTGAATTATATGAACTGGTTTATTTCTTAATTGATAACAAGGTATGCTCAAGGAACTCCGTGCATCATGACATTATGATTAAAAACAAACTGTTAAATATCTAATTCTGTGGAAAAAGATACGCCTACAAAAGCCCCCTGCAGTAACTGTTACGTATACACAAAGGTGCTTTTTCCATAGACTAAGCGTGATGAAAAACACAAAAAGCTCTTGCCAAAAATAAGACTACCTTAAGTGTCTGCATAATATTCCTTTACATTCCATGGGAAAAGGGAAAAAATAAAAAGCCTAACCCTTTACAAAAGCAACTGAGAACCATTCCCATTTTTACCAGCATTGCCAAGGCAAAAACTGGGAACGTACAGCTGACAGGTAGGCCATCTCGGTAGCAGGATGCACCTCCTAGAGGTTCCTGGGATGCCACAACGTAGAATCCTATGAAACAGGGATAGTGAGGGAGTGTCCCCCACAAATATACTATAAGGAGAAGTGGAAGAAACAAAATAATCTGCCTATGCATACATCCTTGCCAAAGGACTTGGCTTGTAAATTATTAACATCACATGTTACAGTGACCCCACTGCAATTAAGTGATCCCTACAGTGGATGGTGTGGTTCACTTCCAGCAAGATAGTGAGTCAGCATCAAAGCTGAGCGGCACTGAGGCTTCCCACCTTGCTCTGTTCCTACTGCATCTAACACCGTCTGTCTGCCTCCACACATCTGCCCATACACAGAACTCTCATTCCCTGCCCTTCTGGCCCATTGAAGCCTGTGGGAAACTTTTGAGTCATGAAGAGTAGTTTTATCTTCTTTCCACAACAGTTTATCTTCTAACTGGAAAGCAGATGTTACAGAAGTTGCAGAAATTTGACAAGGGAGGGCAGGTACACCTGAAGAGATGGAAGGGCTGTTTACCAGTTTCACTACTACAACCGTAAAAATCACAAAGATTGTATTTCTGTAGGAAAAGAAACCAGTTACCGCTCTCAGAGTCAGTAGCCTCTGTGTAGGCATAAGTTCACTTCTGACATAGTTGATTTAAAACCTTTTGCTGTGATGGCAGTGTTGGTAAAAGCTTTAGCCATAGTTTTTATGATGCTATTAAGTTTTAGTCATTTGTGGGTTTTGCAGTATATGAATACTATAGATGCCACCTTAATTAAAAGGTCTTGTCATCTTGCGCAATTAAAAAGAGAAAATGTACTCTCCTATGAACAGCCAGGAACAAATTGAGCAAGCTGCATTATACACGCTAAGTACACAGCAATTTTGTGCCCTGTTCTGTATCGCACACGTTCTCAAGCCTTCAATACTTTCTAATAATTCCGTTACGTGTTTTATGTATAATTGACTTGTAAAGTACTAATGCCATGGCATCTCTGACCATTAATGACAACTAAGTTAAACAAAGTTCTACTTTGTAAATATATACAAACTTTACATACAGAGTGCAGGATGAAAACTGTGCTATATCACTCAGGATTTTCATTTACAAACACCTCTTAAAAGAGGTGTTCTTTTTTGCAGAAGAAAATATCTAACGGATAATAAGACAGTCTCTTCCCAAAGAGTACACAGTAAGATAAATACCACTCAGGCAGATTTCAATACTTGTGCACCTACTTAATTGGACAGCATATGCATATAAAGTAGATCATGCACATAGCATTCAGCATTCATACACATGAAAGCGTACTTCCACAGCTACCTACAACGAATCCCAGCAGATGGTTACCAGCATGTGTCCGCATTTGTCAGCTGTGGACACATTCACCTTCATGAGTCTGGCTCATTCTTTCAATTTTGACTCCAGCTCAAGGTCTTTCAAGATAATGAAGCCGCAAGTGATTGGTTGCCTCAAGGTTTGTGCCCAGAGAAAGATCCAGAAGGACGGCCTTCAGGATCCACCAGTAACTTCTGACCACGAGAAAAGGATATCCTACATCCATCTGCTGCTTATGCCCTTGATGTCCTGGGGCATTATATTGACAGGGCAGCAAGAAAACCAGGCACACCTCCCTGGGCCAGTTAGACTGAAGCATCCAGTTCACGTCACCTTACCAGTCCAACACAGCTGCCAGGCCACAGCAGCTGAAACGCTCTGTAAAAAGTAGAAGGGCTGGAGATTGTATGTCAACCTCCTCCTTCGTGCTTTGACTCACCCAGGAGTTCCCCACACAGCTGCTCTGGCTTCTGGGAAGATCTTCTCAACCTGCATAGAGGATCCTGGCTTGCTGCCTTGTCTCTGAAGTGCCCAGTGCTCTCCTACAGAAGGAAACTCCAAAGCCGCTCCTTGAAAGGAGGTTTTCCTCTTACATCCATGCCAGCAGCCACCTCTAGGGCTTAGAGCACCGCAAGCGCCTGTTTTCTGGCTGCTATGAGCCTGCAGCATCTCCTTTGAAGTGCTGCAGCCTTTGGGGAGCATCCTGGGGCGCTTCTGTGCTGCACAGGCAAGCAACAACTGCTGCAGCTTAGGCAAGCATATGCTCCAGAGGAAGAGACTCATTCTAGATGAGGTACAAGCTAAGTCATGATCACAGATAAAGTGAAGGACAAAGGTTTTGGAAGAAACTGAGGAAATAGTAAGGATACAGAAGGCTTCAAAGCAAAAAAGAGCAATCATATTGGCTGTGATAATGTAAACTATAAGTGTAAGTTACTTAATAATCCTACTGACAAGCTATTGACCAATTAGAATAAATATCCTTAGGCATGGCTCTGGGACCCACGGTCCTACTTGGACAGGAACCCAACAGACAGCGAGCAGCAGGAGCAATGCTAGACACAACAGGTCCATTGTGCATGGGTGATGGGAGTCACATCACACCCACACACTGCACTAGCAGCATCCCTCAGTGCTAATGATATCCCTGGATAGGAGGCTGGTGGCATGACTGGCCTCCAGAGTGCAAAATAATAACTAAACATTACTTGTGTGTTGAAAAGACAGATAAATGTATATCACCATGCAAGCTCTTATGAATTCCTGTCTGTCCTCCCTCTCCCAAAGCAGACACGGCTGTAATAGACGAGTAGCACCCAACCACTCCTCAAGGACCCTTTGTAACATGGCCACCAAGAATCAAACCTTTAAACTGTGGGCCTGAGACCGAAGGATATTGTCATATCCTTGGAAGGGCATTCTCTGGAAGCTGGCACAGACTGCTTTCACCAGACTCTTTCCAGTCAAAGTCAATGACAGTAGGATAGAGCTAGTACAAAAAAAGGGAAAACCTGCATGCTGCACTGAACTGATTCAACACGAAATACACAATAGTCATCGATAAGAGAGCCTCTCCTTCAGTACTGATAGCGCAACCATGCGTCCGTCTCCTTTACATGCTGTGAGCAGCTGCAATCCACTTACAGTCATTTGAATGCCCACTACCAACAGGTATATATGTGGATATGCTATTCTTAAACTACTAGCCACCCAAGGACAAGACCAAGGCAGGAAGTTTGAATACAGATGAACAGGCTCATAACTCTGCTTCGAAGTGTGCTACACACTGGGAAGGCTAAGGCGGCTGCTACAACGGCCTCTTAGTAGGGCTCCTGTCCATTAAAGGAAGAATAATTCACAGGAAATGGCTTCAGAGTGGATCAAAGCACAAAGGAGAGAGGGGAAATTATGATTTTGAGAAAGATATGCACAAACAACACATTTGGGCAATTCTGGAGAGGTAAGCTCTATTTCCCCCCCACCCTCCCGTTGAGCTGCAGCATCTGTCTAGCCTGAGCAGCATCAGTGTCACTTAGATACTTACTATGCCACCTTCTGTACAACTCTGAATAAAAATACACTGCTAGAGGAGGTACAAATAGAAACATATTTTGATTTACAAAAAAACCCTGCAGAATACACCTGGGCTTTACTGACCACCAGCACTAATCTGTGGTGCTCACTACTGTTATGAAGCATAAAACATTCTATAACAACCTTAAGCTACAATGCGGGAAGAAAGATTACTGTATCACTTAATATTTTACTGCCGATGACGTATCCTAAGCCATTTCTGTCCCCTCATTTTACCTGAACATACTGTGTCCAGTGTTCAGATACACAACTTTTTCTTTTAAATTAATCTGTGATCCACAATGTTTTGTGATCCACCCATGTAAACCAAAATGAAAGAAAGAAAGAAAGGAAAAAAAAAAAAACAGCAGAGAGAAAAAGCAAGCAGGAAACCATGTGGCTTGAAACCTAGAGGCTGGTGCCACATGCTGCACCGTGTATTCTAATTATCGAGCTCAGTTACTGACCCCTGCGTATGAGCCCTTCCTCGAAAATGATGGCAGGTTCAGTGCCTGCCCTTCTGGAGTATGCTGCCTGTTTTTGAACTTGAGCTGCTGAGAGAGTTTATGAACAGAGATGCTGTTTTATTTACTCTCAATTAATCATGCTCAACTGTAAACAAAGTGTCTGTTTTAGTTCTGCTGACAATTATCCACTTGTCAACATCTCCCTCAAGTACCTTCAGCATCTGGCAACAGCACAAAACTGCTACATCAAAATTAACATTTTGTCTCAATAAAAAGATAGACGTGTGGCAGGTTTTCATCTGTTTTCTAGCCCATCAGCAGGCAGGCTGTATTGTTACTAATGCAACCAGACACCTTCCTATGGAATATTTATTTACAAAGGGGAGGGAAGCCAAATTTTATTTACATTAGTAAGGCAGACTCATGGAAGAAACTAGTAGAGACCCCCAAAGAGCCCGCACACCTCCCCACACAGGCAGAAGCGAGCCCTCCGTGCAACCTGCCTGGTGCCTGCCGTGGGCCTCCTGTCCTGCTAGGGCAGGCCCTGCCCCAGCATCACCAGTTACTGGTCCCTCCCCAAATACTTCTAGCATGAAAGTCTTTCCACTCCTCGCTTCACGGCCTGGGCTTCTTTGGTCCCTAGAGTTCCCTTACTGGTTTGAATTTTGCCATTTTAAGCTTTTAAGATGTAATTATTCCTATTAGCTCAAAATCCTTCCTGCATTTTAACACAACTACTCTCACACTTAAATTGTTAGCTACAAGGCAAACTGCAGACAGCACCTGGCACCTTTTTGGGTACTGTCAGGTAAAACCAGACACTCCTTTTCTCCTGAAGGGACAAAGGCAGCATGGCCAGGCAGCTCCTCAGCTTGCAGGCGGCCTCACTAACAGGCAAGGAGGCTCCAGGGCTCTGGGTCTGCAAAGAGAGTAACCTCATACCTCAGAGGCGCAGAAACAGTATACTGTGGCTCTGGTTACCTCAAATTTTTTAACATTACTTGCAAGTTAATCCTGCTCTCGCAAAAATAACGGGAAAATCTGACTAACTTCACAGAAAGCAACCAAACCCTGCAACTCTTCTCCACAGAACTGAGTTTTCTTCCCAGAATAACGCCCCGGGACGGGGCTGGGGGGGGCTCGCTCGACCATAACGGAGTCCCAAACAGAGCGGGCAGGGTCAAAGCAGAGAGAGCGCATCCCCGCCCCGGGCCATACCGTGCGGCAGCAGGCTCCGACGCTGTCGGCTCCGGGCGGCGGCGGCTGCGGGCTCGGCTCGGCTCGGCTCGGCTCGGCGGGGCTGGGGCGACGGCGTTCCCGCCCGGGGCGAGAGGCGGGCGGCGGGACGCCGTGCCCTAACACGAACTAATCAATCTGCAGCTGTGTAATTGATTCTAATGAACTCGGCTTTCTGTCTCCGCGCGCTAATGACCGCCCGAAGTGAGCGGTGGGCTCCGGCCGCGGCGCCCCGGCCGGAGCGGCAGCCTCCCCTTTAACCTTTACCTCTCTGCGCAATTAATTGAGATATCTTTTATACTTGATGTGTTGTAAAATTAATGCCTAATTTATGTAATTAGTCAATTAACTATAATTCTAGCATATGGTGCCAAATGCCCAGAAGGTGTTCTTGTTTCCCAGGTACTTATTTTGATGTCATGAAATGCAGCTAATTAATTTTACATGCATATTAATTTCGGATCTATTTAGCGGCTCCCTTTGTGAAGGCAGATTTAATATTTGTCTTTCTAACCTTTTTGGGGCAAATTCCGCGCTCGGTGTTGAAACGGAGGTGACTTTTTAAACACATTTCCATCGGTCTCCCTTTCCTCTGCGGAGCCTCTGCTGACACCGGGTCGATCCCTCCTGCGTGAAGATGCACAAGGGCTGATTATCTATAGCTTCCCGCACATCTATAACTGTCGCAAGATACGGCTATTGAATTTAAATCCGATTAATATTTAATATTAAACATTTCTCAGGGAATTTTTGTTTGTTTTTTGCAAAGCACAATATCCCACGGACATTTTTTTTTAAATAGCTGCTCTTAATACAATGCTCCTTGGAAAAATTACGAGAATTCAAGTATCGCCTAATTAGAAAATGAGCGTAATCCCGCTCGCTGCCTTCTGATCCTCGCAGCTCTCCTCCTGCTCGCGCGGAGAAACTGCGAGCTCCCCGCCAGCGCGCCCCGCGCTCCACCGCTCCCGGCACCGGGGAAGCACTCCCCGCGCCCCCCCAGCGAAACGGCTCAGGTCACCCCTCTGCCTCTTTCGGAAAGAGATCGCGTCTGACTTTGTCCAGGGCACTAGGACAGAGGAGACTATTCCTCCTCTTTCTGCAATTCGTGCAGAGATTACGGGGTTAATCGCATGGTGGGCTTTCCCGCTCCCCAGATGTTGAGGAAAGATTTAAGCAGAAAAAAAAAAAAAAGATGAAACCCGTAGTCTGTGCTTCAAATTCCCAGCGATACCCTTTCCCCCTTTGCTGCTGCAGCAGCACTAATTGCCGCATTACACTTATCTCTGGGGTGAGGGGAGACAAAAACGCAGCCGGCGGAGGGGTGCAGCCCGGGGGCCGGGTGCGCCCCCGCCAGCGCCGGGGACCCGCCTCCCGCGGAGCGGCAGGGCAGGGCGGGAGCTGGGGTTTTAAGACGTCTACGCGAGTGCTGTGGCGTCATAAAACTTTTATCCCCCTTTCTGGATAAATTAATGAGCAATTTAATTAATAAAATCAGAGAGTAGCGTAAGTGCTATGATAATGAAGTTAAATGAGCGCGCAGTAAAATATTCACTAATCCAGCACATTGGCAAATGCCCCCTTAATTCTGCTTAGCACTAAAAGGGTTTTGAGCACCATAATGAGATTCCTCTGTCTGCTAATTAATTGACACTCTCCTGAATATTCATATGTGCTAGCACCAATACGTTCCTAATTGCACCGTGGAATGGATCTCAGAGGAAAGTAAATCGCCATAGACTTAATTAAAATAATGTATGCCAGATCCAGCTCGCTGAAGATGAGACATTTGCCATCAAGCGGTGTAAGAAAGTGGCACCTGGTTTGTAGCGAAAAATGAGGAGAAACTCTTTATCCCTCCCAAGGTGAAGTCAGCGGGGGCTGCGAAGCGGCAGGCTTCTCCGCCTGCAGATCGGGAAGAGAGAGCGAGCTTCGCCCTCACCTGCCGCTGTCAGTGCGCGGCCCGCGGGGGCGGCGCTGCCCGCGGGATAACCGAGCTCGGCACTTCCAAGCGCGGGGAGCGGGCTGCGCACGGCGAGGCGGAAGAAATCTGGGCAGGGATGCCCTCTACAGAGGCGTTCGGGGAAAACCGTTTGCCTCCGACGAGGGAGGGGAGGAGGGGGAGGCAGGGAAGGAGGGAGGGAGCAGCCACATTTGTAAACTTTTCCTTGAGGGGAATCCGGTGCCTTTGAAGCTCAGTCTCTGAATGGATTGTTCTTTGCACCTCCAGACTAATACCGTGAGCTAATATTGTACATTTAAATTGTTCTGCTGTTAAAAGCGTGGCGAGTCGCACGCAGAAATGAGTGCCTGCCGCTGCCGGGCCGCGGCCTTCGCCTGCCGCGCCGGGGGAGGGGGCGGCCCG
>VZSZ01000921.1:3088017-3178767 GCA_013398815.1 Ibidorhyncha struthersii | reverse complement strand
GCGGGCGCGGGCTCCCGCGGCCCCGCTCTGCTGCCGGGCAGGGCGCGGGGCTCCCCCGGGCTCTTGGGAGAGACCACCGGAACAGCGACCCGGCTCCGCCGTCTGCCCCAGGGCGCTCAGACTCGCCGAGGCCCGGGGAGAGTCGGCATTTCCCTCCCATTCACCCGCGCCAGCGCCTAACTGGGGAGCAAGCAACGAAGGCAGCAGAGAAACGGCTGCTGTCTGCAGAGGTCAGCCCGGAGGAGTGCTGACTGCTGCATACGCACTAGGATGATGCTGCCCTTCCTTTGGCAGCGTTTTTATGTGAAGGTACCTTTTCTGCCATCCTTCCTCTGCTGGGGGCCTCAGCATCGAGGCAGCTGGAGCGGGGCTGGGGGCCCCGGCACCAGGGAGGGCCTCGCCTTCCGCTCCCTCCCGTGTCCCTAACGTGGCCACTGCCAGGAAGCACTGAAGTGTTTGAAAGGTTAACTTGTACCTCAGCTGTAGGCACTACTAAATACAGGCTCTTAATTTTGTCCTATTTAGAAGGGCCTTGGTATTTATTAAGTAGTAACGTGAGTATTTTGCATTAATTAGAGCGGCTCCTTAGAGAGACATTACAGCCAAGACTAATCTTACACCACAGGAAAATGCTCATCATTTCCACTCCCCCAACTACCACAGCCACAGAGAGCGCACACCACGTGCACATACTGGGCTGCTTGTAAACATTCACCTGTAGGCTTTTTCCCCAAGGATGAAACCAAGGCATTTTGGGGGGCTGCAGCGTCCATCCTCCTTGCTTGCTTTAACGGCTACTCGATAGACAACAGATAAATAAGGAGGGACTGAGCCCAAAACTTGGACCTGGTTCTACTCCGAGGGCTGTCCAGCTGCCCTGCCCTCAGCGGCACGAGGGGCCTTCTCAGCCTTTAAAAACCGCTAGTGCGTCTAGTGCTGGATGGAGGATTCGGGAACTTTTGCTCACAAGGCTGCTCTTCTGAGCAGGCCCACACGTTAGTTCCATGTTTTAACAGCCTAAGCTACTAATTACTGGGCACTTTTATTCTTGCATTCAGCAGTGCTGCTGCACTACCAACTAAACATGAAATAAATATAAACTGAAATGAAATAAGCAAAAAGACACCAAAGCCTCTGTTTTGAAATACCTGAACATGAAAGCATACCAGGTCATCCAGCTCTGGCCAGAAGTAGCTGCTTTAAAGGTTAGGTCAGTGCTAGATCAGACAGGAAACTGCTGCAGGATATCAAGGGGGACAAAGCACCCGTTTCGGAGCAGGGAAGACAATGCTCCACCTGCAGCCGCAGAGGCAACCATCTCTTCAAACAATTGCAAACCCACCTCTTCCATGCCACAGATGTCCATTTTTCTACCAACTAGAGCAATATCACCCTCTGATTCTCTCCCACTTCTTCCTGTGTTTCTCTCCTGTGGAGCCTTTGTGGCTCCGGCTGGCAAATTTCACTTGTAACTCCTCAGCTTAAAGGTGCGGGTTCCTGGCAGCAGGGTACTGGGAAGCTGAAAGGTGCAGTCAGCATTCCGGGACCTTTAAACAATGTTATTGTCTCATCCCCTGGAGACATCTCTCCCCTTGGGCTAATGGGGCATGGGTAGTTCCCCTGGCCTTTCACACCGGAGCGGAGCGCTGGACTCATGGAAACATGGTTTGCATCATCTCTCCCTGTGCTCTCACCTCTTTAGTTTTTCACAGGGTCCGGCTTAGACCAGTGATAAAACTGCTGACGCACAGAGCAGAAAAATGGGATTAGGCCCACATGGACCTGCTGAAGGACACCACAAACACACAAACAGTTTGTGTTTCCTCTCAATTTGTGCTTGATGTACTTGAGCCCTTGCTGAAGATAATTTCATAATTAACCCTCATAATTTCCAGGTTAAGGAAGTTCTCTGGAGAAAAGGGAAGAGGATCAAGAGAGAGCTGATCCCTGTTGCATGTAAATGGACTCCAAATTGCTGTTTTGTTGGCGGCTACGAGAACTCGAACAGAGTGAGTGGAATTCTAACAGATATGAAAGCAGATATTTATGATTTCTACACCTTCCGAAAGTTGTCAATAGTCATGTTCATTTCTTTACCGAACTACAGCTTCCTCATCTTTGCTAGACCTAGCATGGTATATCCGGAGGCTCTGGGAAGCAGACATACTCCCGAATGTACACAGGGACAAGCTGGACCACATCGAGCTGCTTCCCCTGCTAGCCAAAGGATATATTTTTTAAGCAAGCAATTTTCAACCATTCATGATTGGCAAGACTGGCACCAGTATTTTCTCCTGGAAAATGACAGGTACCATGTATGTCAGAGGAAGATGCACAGCTCCTGTAACAGACAATTCCACAGGCAGGGAAGAGCTTGTTCCTTCTTGCTTGCCTTTTCACTGCCGAGTTTTCTCATCTGTCAGTCATACAGTCCTCTAGACACAGCACATCTCACCTGAGTCATGCTTGCAAATGCCTTATACAGTAGGTATGGGTTTCAGGGTAAAATTTTAACTGCATTAAAATCCACAGAAACTTCCTAGTGAATTAAATAGAGCAGGGCCTTCACCAGCAAGGTTTTTCAGAACTTTCAGATGGTTTTCTATGTAGGTAAGTAATTTACCTTTCTCTCAGTCTGGGGTCACAGTCAGTGGATATGGTAGGTACACAGGTGCCTTAATGCCGCGTGGTCACGGGCAAGTCTGAAAACTTTGGAAAACATCTACATTCTTTTTCATTTTTTCCTCAACTGTTAGTTTAGTGCTTTCAGACCATAAGCCAGAAACCTTCTTTTTCCCCAGCTGCAAAAGAACTGGCCAAGGAAGGACCGAACCCCGAATACTGGGTCCTATGTTCCTCTCTGCCTTCGACAAAATTTTCAGTCCTTTTTTAGGACTGCTAGGGTACTGTTTTTTCAAGCTGTGGACTCATCTATCTGAACATTAACAAAATTGCAGTCCTAAATACTTCTGAGACAAAACTAGGAAGTTTTGAGAAATTCTCTTTTTTTCTGTGCTTTGACTTCACTTTCTCGATAGTAAGGAATTTTTCAATTCCTTTGGCGTCAAAACCACATTATTCAGTTTTCATCTCGTCAGTAAGACCTCAGACATACTCCCTCCCTCCTTTTCAAACAACAAATCAAACGTTGGAGATTCTCCAGTATTCAGTTCTCCAGGATTGGTAAGTAAAGCATCAGGCCCTGGGAGACCTTTGATAAAACCATCAGAGTTACTAATACTGGATTTTCTTCTGAAAGCAGCACTAAAAGAGTCGGTGGATGAATTCCTGTGATGGAATTTCACTAATGACATCAAACCTGACAGTATTAGGCCATATGTGCATTGTAGGAATGTTTGTTAGATTTGATGTAATGGGGTGAAGGATTTGTTAATTTTCTGTAGCATTTCTATACAGGCAAAATCCCAAGAAAGCATATTTACACTGGTATTAAAGCTGTTGGTGTCTTTGCAGGGAACTTATGCCATCAGTCATACCAATGAAAGCCCATTTTGTTAGTATAATCTGTTTCAGCAGGAAGAGGCTTGCTGGCCCAGCTGCCACGGAGAACATACATACAGACACCTTTTTCCCAGTTGCTGCCCTGGTGATGGTGTTGGCATTGGCATTCACCCACGGATGTCAGCAGCCTCAAACAATGCAGAGAGGATTTAGCTAAATCAGAGCCATAGCACTGGTTATGTCCCCATAGGACAGACAGCAAAGAGGGCTGAAACTCCCACTCTGGCCCCATAGAGCCAGCACAGGTCAGCACAATCCAGAGAATGGACACCACCAGCTGGAACCAGGCAGGGGTTGGCTACTCTGGAAATTACCTTATTCTCTTCCTCACCCATTCAGTGAACTCAATGAAGGACAATTAACGGTAAACTCCATTGTCTATACATAGTTACATATTACAAATTCTATTACTGCCTACATATAGTTATACATTACATATCCCATCACTGCAAGATTGTTTGGAACATACCTTTTGAAACCACTGGCTCATTTTCCAGAGNCGCCAGAAGACACACAAAGATCTGCTTGCTACCTTTTTATCAGTTTGGCATTACTCTGAAATTTTTCCATGAGATCAAGATCAGGCTGTTTTGAAGTCATCGCACAGGAATCACCAGGGGCACCTACTGCGTGTTCAGATGAAGGCTCTCCATTGGAAAAAAACCTCAGTTCTGCCCGTAGCACTCAAATGCTATCAAACTGGTCCACTTTCTCTATCTGCAGTTGATTTGTCTGAATTGTGTATCAGAGCACGTTTTTCTCCTAACTGGTCACAGGCATAAATTATAAACCAAAATATTTTCTAAAGCAAAGTAAAGCTTTGTCAGACCACAGAGTCTCTGACTGAGACATCAGATTACATAGCCACCCAGAACACTAGAAAAGAAGAATACACATGAGACATCTAGCACTCTCAATCATTCATTAGCCCTCCTTTTGCAGTAAGGGCTCTATATATCTAAGTGCTGCTTTTTCTTTTGTTCAAAATATTGGAAGTCCCTCAACATTCTTCTATTTCCCTGAGCAGTTCCTGTAATTAAATAAAGCAACTCCAGACCCCAAACTGTTTCTTCATGATCAAGCTCTGGGTGATCTTTTCTTTTTTCTTTCGAAGTAAAGAGATACTGCTTAAAAGGACAGTTTTGGGGTCAAATGCTGCTGCAAAGGGATGAATTTGGGTCAGTAACAATGCGTTCCTTAGTTCTCAATGCAAGTCAGGGAGGTTATGGTTCTGTGAATGTGGATGTGGCACAGTTGGGTAGGAGGTCAACACCACAGAGTTAAGTACTATTTTCAGCATTGTCTTCTCCTTCAGCTTTTGAGGATACAAAGCAGAAGCTGTCAGTATTCATCCACTTTAGCTCTGGAAATACCTATTAGGAAGGCTGGGAACTGATCTTATAGAAAACCAGCAAGCATCATTATATAAGCCAGGATCCTCGGAGTATCCTGACATGAGGTGGAATTCCTTGTATCTCAGAACAGCAATAGTAAAAGCCTTTTGCCCTGGAGTGGGGGATGCAAATCATGCCTGTCCACTTCTTCACAGCATCAACTGAGAGGAAAGCCTGAGCTGCCCCTTGCGCTGCAGATCTTGGAGCAGTGTTTTGGTCATTTGCTTTGTGTTAGCTCAGGTAATTCACGCACCAGAAAAGCCTGTGCTGCAGCAGTACAAGCCTTTGGAGAGGCTAATTTATATCGCAGAAGCTCCAGACCCTGGCCTCTCTCTGTGCCTTAGAAAATGTTCCACTCCTCCAAGCATGCTACACCATACACCATACCCTTTCTCTGTTTGCACAGTAAATAGTAACTGTTAATTTGAAAGGAGAAAACTTCTTTCTTATAAATATTTATTTATTCTGCCTAAACCTTTTCTTGACTCTGAAGGAATTATGATTGACTTACATTGTCTGTATGGAGGCGAAACCCCCTAAACTGTTGCATTAACTATAATAAATTGACTGAACAAACACTAATCTCTTTAGTAACTTACCAAAATCACCTTTGTGTGCTCCTTATTTTAACCCAGCAGAATTGGTCTCATGTTAGTCATGCAGAGCAAGACTGTCAAACAGAAGTTAATGTACAAAGTTCCTAGGCTGCTAAATTATGTATGCAAGTATCTATTATGAAAATATCATATACATTAGGCTCAAGCAAGTGGGCATAAAAATGTGATCAGTTTTGTTCTCTTTGCAAAATAAAATTGCATTTCTCGGTCTCTGTGGACAATTCAAAACTCTAGGCAATGAGGTGCCATCTACTTAGCTATTCCTTGGAAGTGACCAAGCAATGCAAAGCAGCATATACAATTGTGTAAAACAAATGATTCAGACTATTCTTGGATGTTTCTGCTTCAACTTTTACTTGCTGAAACTCTATAACGAACACACAATCACTGGAAAATCAACAGTCAGAGAAAGATCTGCCAAGATATTGCTATCAAGTGTTTTCTCAAAAAGTGCAGCATCCAGTCCCTGACACAATGAAAGCTTTAATCTGTTCTTATCAGCCCTTATCCATGACCTTGGTGGGAGCAGGACCAGGATTTTATTCTGTAAGTTCTGTAAGGAGCTATTAGTGGTAGCACTCAGGGAGTTCTCTCTGGACACAGAGGCTTTTCAAGATTGTACATCACTGTTCTTCATGCTATTATTCTTTCAGTCCACAGTCCAACTCCCATTGATCTCAGTGGGGATAGCTAATACCGAACGGTATTGAAAAGCATATTATAGTGTAAGCACCAGAATAAATTTACCTGATTCCCTAGAGATAATGTCCTTTTGAGTGCCTGGACAGCCCTCCCTTCCTATTTCCTGTATGATAGCCTACCCAACAAGGGCAGGTGAAATAGCGGGCTGCCTGCTGACTTGTCAGAGGATGCACCCACTGACTGACTGGCTTGCTGCTGCCACACAAAATGAACAGTGCTTGAGTTCAAACTGCTTTTCCCTCAAGAAGGGTCTAGTTTGAGCCTGCCTTTTCTATCCAGCCAACATTTTAAGAAAATATGTAAGAAAACACTTGAAAAATTAGGAACTCAGTAGAAAGAGGACTTTTACTCCTCTCAAGTTTGAGTGAAGCTGGCCAAAACATTCAACATTGCTTGAGTGGATTGAGAGAAGATGACAGGCACAAAACACGTTTTCGTAAGCCTCACTTCCTCAGCAAACCAGAATAAACCACTGCAAATTTAGTTAATACCACCAAAAAGCAGTTAGTCACTAGGTCTGCCTACACAATATTCCCTACTCCCAAAATTATCTAAAAACCCAAGCCAGTACATCAGTTTCATTGCTAAACTCAAGCAATTCTGTTCAGCCTCAAAGTTCTTGCTCTGAATGGTACCATTTGAAAATGTATTTTGTTTCTTTGTCCGACTCTGTTCTAACTGCTTTGAACTCCTTGTTTAATAACAGCAGATTAATAATACATCTTACAAAGAGGAATTAGGATGGATTTCATTAATGCTAACAACTTGGCTATGTTCTTACCATATGAATATGCCATAAGTAAAATATTTTTGATGCCAAATCTTGGGCTTATGACACACTGAATTATTTTGTGTGAAGTCCCTGTGAACTTTCCATTAGTTACTGATAAATCAAACATGCTAAAATGATACAGCAAATAATCTCCTCCCATTTGGAACATGTGTGCTCTCTTTGGGACTGGCCTATTTACAACAGCTATGATGTTCCACAGGCTTGGAAAGAACATGGGATTTCTTTCCTTCATGCTCTGAAAGCATTCAGAGATATTTTTTTTTTAAGGTATGATTTTTTTTTTTAACTTACTGTTTTCCTACATTTCCCATCACAGGCTTGCATCTATTTTTTTCCTTTGATCTGAGTATAGATTGAGGCTTTCAAGATTTATCTGGTGGCAAAAGAACAGCTTCTACAGGAATTGCTTTTCTTCGTTGATGGCAACTCAGTTAATATAAAGCTAACCTTCTGGACATAGTTTCTGCCTTCTACTCCCCTGCCCCCCTTGTATTTTCTCTGCACAGTGATCTTTAGGGCAAGCTATGTAAACTCAATGGCTTGGTAAATGCAGACCCCAGCCTTGTCCTGTTCCTTGGCTACAGCTCTCTTGAAAGCAAATTACCACTGGACAGAGTGTCTCAGCCCCAAAGCTGCCTTCATCCTACCCAACTCTTAGTACCGAATAACGTTTCTATCCAGAAATAAGAACTCATGTGACTGGTATCCAAAGCAGACTGGCTGTCCAGAGGATCTGGACTTCATGGTTACTTTTGTTTACTAATCTGCTACCTCCCTCGGTGACACTATGGCCAATGGTATGAAGAGGGAGAGCTGCAAAGGAAACAGGCTTTTTTAAGGCAGCGACAAAGAGAGGCTGGAGCTGGAGAGGAAAGAAGGCAGGGTTACACCACCTAGTCATCAAAAGTCTGCCTACTCCAGAGACAGTACAGCAGTCTATTACAGCAGCGAGAGGAGGGACTGGGTTAAAAGAACTGTGTCAGTATCACACTGTGTTTGCGCTCAGTCACTTCTAAATGTGCTTTAAAAAAAGGACTTAAATATGTCACCAGTGGAGATTGCAATACGATGACCATATTTTATTGCTGCAATAGTCAGCAAGTTATTGGTTACTGCTAGGATTACTTAAGAACAAAATTCTAGGGCAAAAGCAGAGTGCAATGTTGGATTTGTTGAGATTTTTTCTACAGTCTCAGTATATAAAAAAAATATACATGAAAGAAATAAGAAATAAATCCCCTAGAAACAAACATGCACAAATACATGGAACAACTTGTAACTCTTGGAGGAATAATTCTGTCTCGCTCATATTGGCACATCCCCTATCCTATCTTTAACCCTCCATTGGCAAAGAATCCTCTCTCCTCCACATGCGGATGGATATTTTATCTTGGGTCCCAATTGTTATAGATGTATCAGGTTCAGATATCTAATCTCTGGAAGACTCTGCTCTCTGCATCAACAGTCATTTGACTGATAACATTATTCATTATTTATTTATAGGACATTAAAATTTGAGTTTGTACATTTGTGATACTATATAGAACTATTCTACTCAGAAAGAGGAACCGCAAACATTAATTTATAGTTACTGAGACCACTCACATTGGGCAATACCAATTATTGTTCAGTACTTGTACAGAACTGGCCAAGAAATTGGATGTCAACTGACAGATTATGCTATATGTTGTGTCCCCAGAACATGCGGTCTGTTAAATGTTTCCAGTTTTTGCCTGCCATTTGCCTGCCTCTTTTAATCCCTTCTGTTTTACCAGGAAATCCCAGAATCAGTCCTAAGTGACAGCCGAACTGGTGGCCGTCACATATGCATTTCTGTCACGCAACACTAACTGCTAATTTCGCCTGGGTGTACAGATTTAGCTATGTAAAATACATTCAACAACATCTTAATTCAGATAGTTTGAAAAGAGGCTTCAAAAGATTAAATCAGGTTGCAGAACGTGATAGATTTTTCACAGAAAAATAGGGGAAAATTCCTTCTACCAGTTCGATGTGAAAAAATAAATAAGAGTGAATCAAACCAAAAATGTTTGGAATTGATTCTAAAGTATCTAAAGACATGACAGTCATTAATATTTATGACATCAAATATTAGTTATATTTGATGTCTAACAAAGACTTGTCTGTTTCATTGGAAATAGCTTTCTTATTTTGTCATGAATATAGAGGCAGCCTTATTAATAAAACAAAATACCATAAAGGAAAACAAGCAGAGACTGAAGGTTCTGCTAGTTTTTTAAGGGTTTGTATTCTATGTTATGTACTTATTTTTGATGGTTTTCCCCTTAAATTACGAGCTTGGGGAAAGAGAAGAAAAAAACTTGAGTGTAAAGTTTAAACTGCTTATAAATAAGACAGATATGTTTGAAGCTGAATTGCCTTGTCTGAGGAAAAAAAGAGCTACTACACAACACACTTGAGAATCATAAATCAGTCCGCATACACAATCCCCAAAGTCACCAACTGGAGCATTGCCCCAGCTGTGGACACAGTGCTGCATATTGTTCCACGTGCGATCACAGAGCCTAAACAGGACCGGCTGCTGGGCAGCCCGAGGCCCAGCTGTGGTGGCTGGAATGTCAGTCTGCCCTTAGCTACCCTATCTCTGGCCTTTGTGGTTAAGAGACAGGACAGACCAAACATTAGTGCACTTGCCTACAAATTAGGAAAACTAGGTTAGTATTCCAACTCATTCACAGACTCCCAGACAGCCCTTAAGGTCTTGTAGAAAAAAAAAAAAAAAAGGCAGATGGGATCTCAGGAGATCATACAACCATCTTCCTGCACCCAGACAGTATGAAACAGGCCTAGACTGCCGTGAAAGTGCTTGTATACCCTCTTTAAACTTGCAAAGGGTTTCACAATGACCTGTGTTACTTGCCCCAGCATCTAAGTATCTTTATAGGCAATATTTCTGAGACCTGACCTATATAGTCTTTGCTGCAAACATATGTTGGGGCCCTTTGTGTCTGCACTCCATAAAGAAACCAACACCATTTGCCAAACTCACAGTGGTATCGTACAATTGAGTGCAGAAATGCTTGTGAAGAATCTGAATTCTGTGGTAGGAGGAATCACAGGAGTATCTAAAACTGTGAAAATAATTAACCTCTCGGAAACATGAAACTCAGCTGTAGGGAGCCTGCAGGCTCAGAACAACAGCACAGAGCTGATAAGCTTTGGATGGAATTCTCTTACCGCAGAGGGCATGTACAAAGACCAGCGCCTGGAAGGAATGTTATAACAGGGGAGACTCTTGCTCTGAGTACCTGATTGTACCCTAGAAAGCTGAGCTAAAGAAGCTGGGAATAAAGAGAGTATACAAGCCCTGCACAGGACAGTTTCAATACCTCAGACTCATACTTTCCTAACATGACCTCAGAAAAGGAGAAGAAAAGAAAACTCACTGGCAGTACTCAGTTTGGTTCAGCCCTGACTACCACTGCTTACCAGAGATCACCCAGGGCCAGACTCCAAGCTACAGCGACAGTGCCCTCAGCAGCCGGAACTGTTCTTACTGTCCTGTGACTGACATTTAGATTTATCTTTCGATGTATTTTATGTCTTTTGTCTGGGTGTGCAGGGTTTTTTTTTTGGGGTTGGTACCCTATGTAAATTAGGATACATGAAAAAAATGGAAACCTTATTTAATTATTGATGGACAAAGGAAGCATGACAGTCGTTTTGAATAGAAAAATCATTCTGTGAATGAATCAAATTCCAGTAAGAAAAGATGTTGCACCTGCAGTACACTTAGCCTGATGACTTCATCAAGTTTGCTACCCATTATCTGTCCTATAATCTTTAAAATATAACTAATCGGTCAGTTACATAATTCCAGCAGCACCGTAGGAGCAAAATGCATCTTTGTGTCAGAGATCAAACAGTAAGCTGGAATTTTGCTGGGGCAGGGAATGCCATGTTGCCAGATGAAAACAGTCTGCGCTTTAAGGCTTGAATTTGACTCTATGTTTTGTAAATATGGGCTGGACCTGCATGTCTGAGGAAAAAGAACCCACAAAATGCCTGTTTATTGGTTACGGCATGAGGGATTACGAGGAACTGAACTGGGACACTGTCCAGATGTCACTCCTCAGTGTGAGATGTTTCACCAGCAGATGAATAGGCCAAAATCTGGTCCCCTTTCTTTTTTGTGGTTAAATGGCTTCCGAGCACAACACTGATGTCTGTGCATAATGAAAGCTCTTCTTATGTTGTCTGTCATGAGGAAATGCTGATAGATACTTTAAAATCATGGAAAATCCTGCATTATTTCTCAATACTGTGAGTATTCTTCATACTTCACTATGCCCTAGTGAAGAAACAGGGTTGGAAATATACCACTATATAAATCTGGCAAGGAGGAACCATTAGGAAATATACGTCCTTCTGTAAATTAAATCATACATGTACTAGCAGAGCTGCAATACAGTAGCTTTGTAAGTTTTTTTTAATCTAGCAACAGTTTTCATCTCTCTGTTGCTGAGGTTAAGCTGATGGCTGTAAATTATTTTAGGACACATCTAAGTCCTATTTGCCAGCCTTGCTAATTTCTTTACCTTTTTTTTTTTTTTAAGTTTGTGGATTTCTTATCTGGTGCACACACGCAGACATACACAGAGAAAGAAATAAAGGCGGGTGCAAGCGAGCTCCTCAGTTTAACCAGCAGATGCTGTACACAGTTGTTTGCAGTTGAGTTGCTAGTGCTTTGCAGGTCTGAAACTGGGCCCTGTGCAAGTAAGGTTTTTCAGTTTGCACAGCAACAACTCCCACTGCAGCCACCAGGAGTGTGAGGTGCAAGGAACGCAGGGCCATGCCCTCTCAAAACATGGGGGAAGCAAACACCTGTGGGAAGACGTGGAGACAACTGAGAGATGTAAGAAAAGTACAGCAAAAAAAAACAAGAACAAGATGACATAACTGCATGATTTAGAGGGCTCAATTAAACCAGAGCAACAATGGGAGCTGAAGACTTGCATACCAGAAGAAACTAATCTTGAAACTTGGGCTTACACATCTTCCTGTCCAGATGACACTGTCAAATGCAGAACACACTTAACTATGTTCAAATAAAACAAAATAAAATAAAATACAGTTTTTCTTTTTTTTCTAGAAAGAAAACAAAACTCTGATTGCATCTTTATCAATAGAACTCCAAAACAAAAAGGTCTGGAACGAATTAAAGAAAGGCATTAGTTTAACTGTGACATCTAGCTTTCTAACTGAGAACAAGCTTTGACCTACACATTGATATTGACAGTATTGCTAGTCATCTCCTAGCAATGAGAGCAGTGACAGAGATGTAGCTTCAGTGCTGTCAGCAGCACCCTTATACGCAACGATAAGAAATTTGTCAGTGACTTCAACAGGTGCAGTATTTCCCCTCCTTCAAAATTGCATCAAAATGGTCCTAGATTTCAGATTCTTTTGAGACGCATAGGCTAACTTTTTTTTCATTAAGATCAGGAGGGCTAGACTTTAGGTTTCTGACCACTGTGAACACAGTGAGGAATTCACCCATCCACCCCACCGTTCATGACTGACCCCAAACCCTCTTTGCTTTGGTCTATTCTGGTATGGGACAAGGTCCTGCTGTGAGGGGAAAGGCTCCCTTGCATGTGTTTCTGTGAGCCTTCTGCAAGGCAAGAAAGAAGATGCTCGCTGAAAACGACCCTAAATCTACCCTAACCAGTGTGAAAAAGAGCTTGCAGTTTGCACACAAGGTTTCTGCTGTGCATAAGTAATTGTGAGACCAGGTATTGGGTATGTATTTTGTGTGTGTGTGTGTGTGTGTATGTGTGCAAGTGAATGCCTCTGTGTGTGTGTATGTGTCTAGGGATATTCCTAGACTTCGCATTTTTTTAAAAAATGTCCTGGAAATTTAACTGAATTCTCACATGGAGACAATTCAAAATAAAAGACTTGGCATGGCTTTACTTGTATATCTTTCTTATGCATTTGTCCAATCAAAATGATAATATAGACAAACTGTGGACTGCAAAGTGTATTATCCAGCAATATCTCATTATTATGCAAAAAATCAGATATTCACAGCAACTGTCTCATCTATTTATTGTTTGGTTACTCATCTGGAAATTTTAATACTTTCTTCAGGGGCAGCGGCTGGCAATAAAAAAATAGATCTATATATCAAACCTTTAACTTCTAGCCATCATTGTGTGCCATAATACAGATGGAGTAGCTATCAGCTCTCTTTACCGTGTTGGTTTATTTACTTCAACTAAGAATAAAGATTTAAAGAGAATACAGTGACCAAGTCCACTGCAAACTAAGTTTTCATGTTTCAAAGTGGAAAAAACCTTTGACACGCAAATTAAAAAAAAGTAATCAATATGCAGCTACATGACTAATTAATTTATCAAAACTATACACCCAACCTTAATAACCTTAAAACTTCTCGTTTTTTTCCAAGTACATCAGTGGGTCAACTGAAACACATCAACAGGCCTACACCTCTGTATGTGTAGGTCACATCATGGCTACAACAAGAGTGTTATCCAGAGATTTTGCTCCTTAGTTTAGTGAAACACTGAAGTACACAGCTCACTTCAAGCATCTGACTAGTCCTATTGAAATCTCCAGCAGGGCTACGCATAATCTTAAAAGGGTCACAGCCCCAAAACTGAGAGTTTGATACACAAGAATACAAAACTCACGGGAAGCATCTACGTAGGTTTCAGTCTTGTCACCAAATTCAGCATCTGCAATTCCAGCAATAAGAATGTGGCTTTTGTAGACCAAGCTTGTGAAAGCATTTTAACCGCCATCATGCTACTACAGCTTCATATATGACATACCAATAATATCAGGAGACGATTCTATCTTTTGAAAATTAATAGAGCTTGACTTTAAGAGTACAACAGATCTTTCTCCAGCCATATACACTTACATCCCGCCATGTCTAAACTCTTGTCTGGTCTCCTATTACAATATTCCTTTGTTGCTACAGCGATTGAGACTTTTCGAAGTACACAGTGGAACTCAGGAGCTCCAAGTTCTTTCTTGATATGTGTTCTAAATACATTAACTCTCCTGATGTATTAGCAAATAATTTCTGTCATACTGCTATGCATGTTCCTTAACTGCATACTTCCTGAGTGTAGTGCCTCAGTGCTGCACTCAGCTCTGTGGGAACAGAATCCCCTCATGCCAACTGAACTGATTCCAGCAGGAGCTCTGGGCACTTGGAGCTCTTTATAAGACTGGGATTTTACTGTAAAAAAAAAAAAAATTGCACAACAGCTAGTGCGCTTGAACAATAAACAGTTTCCCACAGCTATGTGCGGTTTCTGCTCTCAGCCACTTTGCCATCATCAAAAATAAGAGATCTGGAGGATCACCTGGAGGATCTCCAGGATCATCACTGAAGATAAACCAGTCCTGCACAGACCCCACTTGCCTCTTGGGCTGCAGCTGGTGGTTGTCGACTGGTCCCAGACCAACAGGCTCTGGGCACCAACCTCCACCCATGCACTCAGCTTTAGCAATTGCCTCTGGTTTGCTCACTTTGACAGCAAGTCAACTAAATCAAGACTTGCATTTATCAAATCACACGTATGTTTTTCCTCACAAAAGGCTACTTCTAGCAAATGCATCAGCTTTCGATATCCCAGTTGCACTGACGGAATAGTTGTTAGAAATAGACAAGAATCCATTAAGCGAGCCATGGTTCTTACAAGAAAGAAGAATGTACCTCCTGGTTGGCACATTCTCATACACAATTTTCATATTTTTGTTCGAATTTCCATTATATGAATTATAATTTGATTATAAAATCGTATTTTGAGAAAAATCAGACAAAGAAAACTTAATACAAGAAATGTATGATTTGGGAAGAACAGCCAGACTAAAACAGAAAGTTAGATGGCAAACCCCTGCCACACACTCTGCTTTTTAGCCACCTTACCACAAAGAATCTCTTTCACCTCCAGAGGGACAGGCCTGAATGAAAGCAATAAAACTTCGTAAGTAATTCCCCTAGCTACGTGTATATGGTTAAGATAATTGTCATTTCACATCCACATACCAGGCTTTATTCCGGTAGCTGACTTGGAATGGTCATATACTTACAGAAGAATGGAAATTCTAGGAGGAGACATGGAAGGGTTTCCAGAAATGAATCTGTAATTCAGATTTTTCCTGTTTACGTATTTAGAGCAAAAGAAAATTTTGTTTCTACTTATGGTTTTGTTTTGCGAATTACTTACTGTAGACCTGAATAAAATCATAGTGAACATTAAGTACTTACTCCCTGCATCTTCAAGCAATACGAAATGAAGTGACCCCTACACCTTTGCAGAACCCCATTGAAATCAAACTCCTTGTTGCTACAAGCGTTTGAACACATCAAATAATTTACAGGTTCCTAACTTTACTTTTTAAAACGAGACATGCTCCATATGTTCCCTTCTGTTTGGAAAGCTGTTAACAAATTTCGCGTGCTGGTACAACCTAAACAAAGCATACAACATCACAGAGTATTACAGTCTCTGTTAACATCACCAATTACACACACACTTCTGGCTGCCAAGCACTGCATTTTTAAAAAATCTTTATTTTCTGTAGATTTCAATAAAATACCAAAGGATTTTTCATTTCCATAAACTATTTTTGGTTGGAGTCAGAAAACAATAATCACTAAAATGTAACAATTAAGAGCTAGTCCTTCCAAGCTAATTCACAGCTACCTTATTTGTTTATTCTTGATGCTCTTCAATAGAAGTGATCAGTCAAGAAAGGATGTGCTTGCCTTGGGGGATTACTTAGCTTGGCAGCGGAGGGCTCTGGAAAACTTGTTGTATGTCTTTAAAAAGAAACTAATGGCATTGCTTGAAACTGGTTGTGAAATACCAAGTGATTGATGGGGTTATTATCATCTACTGCTTCTGTTTACCCCAAATTAATCTCAAGTGGAGTCACTTGTAAATTATTTAACTGTTGATATTCACTACCCTCTGTGTTTATAGACTTGTCTGAGGTCGAGAATAAGTAGACCTCCTTTAACCTAGCTCCAAATAGGAAAAACTGATTGTCCTGACAACAAGTTACTAATTTCCGCTCAGCACATCATATCTGAATAACCAAAGTTCGCCTACCCTGTGAATATTACCTCTCATGAAAGAAGAGGTGCAGTCGATTCAAAAGTATTACATTATCTCATTTGTGATGTCCTTCAAGAGCAGTTCTTGACCTTTCAATAAAGAATCCAGATTAATCTGAGAATATTTTAGGCCCCATTCAAACAAGTGCATAAGCATTCTGTTAAATCAGCTCTGTAATTAGGAAACCACTTGTATTGGGTTTGTGTGGCAAGGTTTTGGTAGTGGGGGGTGGGGGCTTCTGTGAGAAGATGCCAGAAGCTTCCCCCGTGTCCAATAGAGGCACTGCCAGCCAGCTCCAAGACAAACATGCCACTGGCCAAGGCTGAGTCAATCAGCGATGGTGCTAGCGCCTCTGTGATAACATATTTAAGAAGGGGACAAAACTGCTGCGGAACAACAGCTGAAGAGAGGAGTGAAAGAAACAACTCTGAATATGTGAAAGAAACAACCCTGCAGACATCAAGGTCAGTGAAGGAGGTGGAGGATGTGGATGTGCTCCAGGCACCAGAGCAGAGATTCCCCTGCAGCCCGTGGTGAAGACCACAGTGAGGCAGGCTGTCTCCCTGCACACCATGGAGGTCTATGGTGGAGCAGATATCCACCTGCAGCCCATGGAGGACCCCACACTGGAGCAGGTGGATGCCTGAAGGAGGCTGTGAACCTGTGGAGAGCCTGCACTGGAGCAGGCTCCTGGCAGGACCTGTGACCCTGTGGAGAGAGGAGTCCACAGTGGAGCAGGTTTGCTGGCAGGACTTGTGACCCCTGGGGCACCCACATTGGAGCAGTCTGTTCCTGAAGGAGCGCACCCTGTGGAAGGGACCCATGATGGAGCAGCTAATGAAAAACTGCAGCCCATGAAAAGGATCCACATTGGAGAAGTTCGTGGAGGACTGTCTCCTATGGGTGGCACCCCACGCTGGAGCTGGGGAAAAGAGCAAGGAGGAAGGAACGGCATAGATGACATGTAATGAGCTGACCATAACGCCCATTCCCCATCCCCCTGTGCTGCTGGGGGGAAGGAGGCAGAGAAATCATGAGAGAACTCGAGAAGGGAGGGGTGGGGAGAAGGTGTTTTAAGGTTTGGTTTTATTTCTCATTACCTTACTCTGATTTGATTGGTAATAAATTAAACTAATTTCCCTGAGTCGAGTCTGGTTTGCCCGTGACGGTAACTGGTGAGTGATCTCCCTGTCCTTATCTTGACCCACAACCATTTGTTATATTTTCTCTCCCCTGTCCAGCTGAGGAGGGGGAGAGATAGAGTGGCTTGGCTGGCACGCGGCAGCCAGCCAAGGTCAACCCATCACACCACTTCACTACCACATGTTATTTTCAGCATCAATACCAGACACAAAAGGAAAATGCAGTTATTTGGGGGACTGCAGACGCCTATCATGCATACATATTCCTGCCAGTCGCAGAAAGCTTGGGGTAACTATTTCTGACATTCCAGGCCTTTTCAGAAGACAGTCTATATGCTTATGTTTGTGTTTGGTATTCATGCCATGGACAAGAGAAGCAGTTTACAATGATACAAGCATATAGAGTTTACAATCTCTTTACTTTCATACATATGAGGTCATTTCTAGATAATTCTTAAAATAGCTCTTTTATCCTTTGAGGCAAGAGATTCCGAAAAAGTAACACTTTGATTTACAATCTGGATCCAAAGTGGAAAGAACATAGAAAATTGCATAGTTTGAAATGATGGTAGCCAAACTGAACTTGAATTTTGCCACTGATGAATGAATTACTCTTGGAAAACCAACCAAGAAATTAACTTTTTCTACAGGAATTTGGGAATGAGCTTTCCACAGCAGTTAATACATCATCTTAGGACTCTGACACCTGGAGAAGCTATATTCTAAAGCTTTTGATGTGCCATTTTTTTCAGGGAGCTCATTGTTTGAAACAAGATGCACGAAGCTGTCATCAATAAATGCTGCTAGATGGAAGTTGTATATTAATTGAAATAATTTGGTCAATTATATTTATACATAAACCAAACTATTATGTAAGTCTTGAAACATAATTTCAAAGACAATTCTAAAGCTTTAGTTTTATATTTCAGTTCCAGGGTAGGTAACTCTCACCTCCAGTCCTCAGGTTCTCTCCAAAAAGCTATCTTGTTACAGGCTATCTCCCAGCTATTGCTGTAACTAGAGTACAATTTTATAGCTGAGGTTTATAACCAAATGGATAGACAGCTCCTTTGAGCCCCAATTAGATTTTTGACGCTAATTTTAGAATTACTAGTGTGACTGTTTCCAGAGCTGGAAAGTCCATCAAGAAACTGTGAAGGGCTGCTCTCTCAGAACTAGAAGATGATCAGTCTGGAAGCCAAAGCATCAGGTTTGGTTAAGCTATTCTCCATCTTCCCTGTGTGAAACTGAAATAACTACTGAGCCTAGCATAGGTACTGTCTGCCATGGAACTGGCAAAGCAGAAATCGTTTGTTTGATATGACAATTGGTCTCATTTTTACATGCATCTTCTTAGTCTATCATTGCAAGTCAAAGAATAGGGCAACTAATTTCTGGTCAACAGAGATTTAGAAATTTGAGTTTAAAGAAGAATGCACATGCATCTTTCATCCATGTGGTATGCCCAAGTGCATATTCAGTGTGTAGGATGATCCAAACTACAACACCATTGTATTATATGTCACAACGGGGAAGTGTGAGTAGTATTTCTATGGCAGCTTTCAACTAACTCACATGAGTACTAGGAATAGTGTAATTTCACTATGTTGCAATAGAGAAAGCAGACAGGAAAATTCCCCCAATACTATGCTCCCATCCAAACTGCTGAAGATAAGCAATAACCACTGACATTAATCTTTTATTAACTCTACATAACTTGGTATGTAACCATGCTTTTTTGTTTATTTCTCCTTATAGATTCTGATCTTTGGATTTGCTTAGTACCTGTTTTGTCACCTAGAAGTACAACTTTTTAGCTGATTCTCCATGACAGTTTGAGGAAGGGGAAACATTTTGGTTGCAATTTTCTTCATTCTGCTAACTCTATTCTACTGTGAGGATTAAAAAAGCTGCAGGAGTAATGACAAACTTCTCTGACGATTAGATGTGCAAGTGTAAGCTACGCAAGAGCTGCTGTCTTTAAATACCTTCGATACACATGCTGTACATGGGTTCTTGGTTGCCGGTGCTGAGAACCTTATGTTAGTATGGCATTGTGCCCAGACAAGAAGGCTCACTAAACCCATTTCACTCACCCGTACACGTCAGACAGGGGCACTCATGGGAACTGTGCCGAGCCCTTTGGTTTCAATCCCTTTCCCTATACCAATAATGTCCCATTGGTTTCATAAGCTGCTTCACTCTTTATCACATGTTAACACTTCCATGCTAAAATAAGAATCTCTGACCCACGCAGAAAGCCAGACAGAGGCACTAGTGGCTGCCAAAAAGACAGTTTGCAAGAAGGCAGACAGTTTGCAAGAAGGCAGACACTTGGGAAACCTATGGAAACCAGATGGCTTGTCAAAACATATGCTATAGAAGAGCACAGCCTGCAGGCACCATGAGGAAGACAAGCCTATGGCAAATAATGGCATCAAGGAATGACAGAAATCACACAGGAATCATTGCAATGAAGAGCAAAGCCTAAACTGTAGATTCACCCAAGGAAGTGCAGATGAGATTAGATCTGTTCCAAAGTGCATATTAAAATTCATTCCCCAAACAGGAGATAGAGAGAGATGCAACATTTGCATGCCAGCAAATAAATATTTTTCAACTTTCTAAAATCTGGATCTGTCTACATGGAATAAAACTGGTCATGTATTATGAGCACAAGCATTTTAAGTCATTTTCACAGCAACTGAAGACCAGACTTTGCTTTCTATTATAAAATGTTAAAGTCAGCTGTTGCCCCAGAAGACCTCAGAGAAAACTAAGAAGAGTCCAGCACCAAATATTTTTAAAAAATCTTAAGAGTCAGTTTGATGTCACATATACAGTATATTGGCCATTTCTCTTCATATTGTACCTCAGATTAAATAGTGTATAAACATGTGAAAATAACTTGGATGCAATGAATGCAAAGGGGCATAAATTATTCCTGCCTTCATAGAATCATGGAATAGTTTGGGTTGGAAGGGCCTTTCACCAAGTTGCTTCCCGTACATATCACTAGAATTAGTTTCTGTGGTAGGAGATAACTACACAGGTAACTGTATGGGGCAGATATTCCTTTCAGAGGAAGCAATAATGAAAAAAACAACACCAAAGAAACAGTGATGGTGGGACGAAAGGACAAGCACGAGATGGATGAAACTATCTGCAAACACTGAATTTAAAATATAAAATTCCCATTTACTTCTGGGGATGTACACCTTGGCTGGTGCACAATTAGCAAACAACCAAACAGTGAGCTGTGAAGGAGAGGGCACAATACCATATTAGATCTATGGGGAAAGAGGAGGACACAAATGTGCCAACATGACTGACCAGGAACACACCTTGCAGTTATGTTTTATATGGAACCTGGAGGAAGGTGACCTGGATAGATGGATTAGAACAGATGTCAAGACAGGCAATCTTTGCTATTTGCCATCATAAATACACTATCAACAGCCACCATGCTTCTTTTTAACCAAGCAGTTAGCTTGTCTGTCAGCTGATGCACATCCAACGACCGTTTTTATTCCTTGGACTCTGGGAAACAAAAGAAGCCTCAAAACTGCCAAGCACAGGTAAATAACAAGAACAAAATAATAAACTCCAGCAAAAGGCAAAAGAAAAAGGGCACATACTTTCCAGATTTCATATGTGGGGCCAAGGACAAAGTAATTGAGAGAGGACAATTGCCATGCTTTGCTTTCAAGAATCAGAATCAAATGAATCATTTAGCCCTTACTGCTATTCCTACTCGTAAGCTACTGATGCTGCCACTGTGAATAAATTCTTTCCAGGTAATAGTGTAACTGTTACACTGAGTTGTTATGATCTGATCATTTTTAAGAAGCCAAAGCCACTTCAAAAGAACATACTAGGGACCCAGATAATTCTGCTGGTTTACCACTAACGTAAAATGCCAAGTAAGTGAGATGTCCTGGGAAATGATCTACTTGTGTTTGTTTTGGAAATTACCAATACTACACCGTTCTTTAACTTAATTCCTTCAAGACTGCCTTTCTTTTTCCTGTGTGTTGGCCCTTGCTTTCCCACCAGAATCATAACTTTTCATTGAAGAATCTCATTTCTTAGCAGTGCAACAGAACACAAACCATTTTCAGATTTCCCAGTGATAGTGAGGGTAGGTTGCTCTTTGTATATACTACTTAAATGAATTAAACCAACTCAAATGTGCGATCTCTCCAGACAAAGATGAAGGTTACACAGTTTAAGGATGAAATATAGACCATCCTCTACAAAACCACTGTGTTGCAGTTTAATTAAAAGAATTCATTAAAGTCGTGCCCCATCCAAGGTAATTAGTATGCATAATTTATGCTTTGCCTAATACACAAGGGCAGTAGCCTGAATAATAAACTCAAGTTAACCTTAAGTGGAAGAGATTGAATGGTCAGATGTTTATTTAGCTCAGGTTTGCTCAAGAGCTAAGGTTAAAGAGGTGAAATTCTGTTATAGTTAATTAATTTCTTAAATTTCCTTCATAAAATGCTGCCTACCCAGTAGGATGAAAGGGTTTTTTTTCTTTTCTTAAGGAAGAATACAAGTAAACATCTCTTGTCCTCATCAGTTGCCAGAACACTGAGTCTGTGATGATGTATGTGCACTTTGCAGCAAGGCTTGAAGGAAGGTTCCCCTGAAAATTTTCACCAAGTAGCAAATGTAGCGAAAGGCTCAAAAAAACCAACCCTCAAAGGTATAGCTTCGCAATCCAAACTCAGCGGCTTCCATGGCATCCAGACCTATTGCCTTTCCGCTACCTACTTCTTCCAGTTCCTGCCTCTCCCTCAAAATTGGTATCTCTTCAGTTGCGTGGCCTCACTGCAAGCCAAATCAGGAACATGATGTGACCAAGAAAAAAACAAACCAACAAAATACATCTTATTTCAATGCACTGTTTTCAGTAGGATTCATTTCACAGTGTGCCTGCATATGCCACCATGCCAACATTACTGAGGGTGTCCACAAAAGGATCAACAGTTCCTTGGGCTGCTATTACTACTGAAGACTTTACTAATCTTGTTACAATCCATTGAGCGTTAAGCAGCTGTAAGCAGCTGTTCCACAAAGCGAAGTGAATCAGCTCCTTTAGACACAAACTGTTAAATGGGAGCTATATGCTTCTTCATGAATGACACCCCTCCTAAGCCCCAAGGGACCTGCAGCTGAAGTCCTGAACAACAGTAGTGTCCTTGTGACACAGAGTTCTGCTCTCATATGAGTATGTCAAAGCCAGGCCTATGGCTTGTGGATCCTGTGAAAAGACACAGGGATGTCAGACAGGTTTGTGGTAACAGGATCTCACTGTTAGAGGACAGAGATATAAGCCAGGCAAGACAGTTAGATGTCTTAGAAAGGATCTGTCACTCTGGCAGAGGAATTGTAAAGTTTCATGCCAGAACAGAAGCCCCCAAAGTAAGAGCAAGAAGGGCAAGAAGATTTGGCCAAAGACCTTTTTAGCACCAGATCCTCTTTCAGACAGCAGTCAGTTAAGCATACTTAGAAAAAGCTGTAGAACACAGGCAGGTAGTTATCGATATCTGGAGTAAGTTGGGATAGCTACTTCACAGGAACTGTGTTCACATCTGCATTGACTTGCAGCACAAGTTCAGCTTTAAGGCACTGAGGGGGAGGCCAAGTGGGTTGGTGAGAGTGGAAAGATCTCGTGGAGCAAGAGAAGGCAGAAGTAACTCTGTAAGGCTCTGCAAGATAAGAAGTCCAAAGCTCTGAAAAAAAGTCTACGTGCTACTTTTTCTCCCTTGAACATTTTCTTCTAACAGCAGGTCAGATAGCTTGGCTGTGGCCTATTCATCACCGAAAAACATCAGAAATGTTCATCTTTGTCAAATGCCAGCTGAACCAATGTGCCTGAAATACAAATTTCACTTTGATGGGAGAGAGTTCCCTTACCTAGTAACTCATTAGCTGCTACACAGGTAAATAATTTCTCCCAATTGTCTCTGTCTTGTCAACATGTTTGCCTTGTTTGCCCTCACATTTCTCCCTAGTCTCTAACCACACTAAGAGGTCTTCATATTTCCAGCCTTTGGAAAAAAATCTGTGGTTGATTTGGTCATTTCTACTGTTGCCTGAGTGGGAAAACTCCTTGAAGTGTGTGGGGTTTGGATTACGCCTAATGCAGAATGCTGAATGGATGTTATCGTTCCTTTGAACTTACATTTGATTTTTGCTGCCTGTTACTATCTTCATGTTCCAGCAACAGTGCAAAAACTAAAGGCATTTGTCTGAGGTAATATAAGAAATCTGCAGCTGGAAATGAATCAAAGTCTTTGTGTATTGTCCTATCCAAATGTCAACTTCTTTCCTAAAAAGACAAGCATCAGACTTTGTAGCTCTCAAATATAAAAGATCATGTAATCACCTCCATGTACTTTTTTTGGGGGGTGGTTGCAGAACTAAGCCATTCTGAAGTATTATCTGCAGTATGATTTTTGCTCCAAAATGCATGTGTGATACTAAAATTGGATGTTTGTTTTGCGTTCTGTATCACCAAAGAATCCTTATTTGCTTTCTCTTGTACTTATTTGTATTAATAGCCAATAAGCAAACTTCCTCTACAGGGTTAACTATTATTTAGGGAACCTACTCCATGGCTTTAAATGACAACCCAAGTGTTGGCTTAAACATCTCCCACCACCATGCTTCACAGTAGGAAGAAGATGAATTAATAAGAGTCGTCCTGTAGAACTAATTGATGTAGTATGGAAGGCCAGGACTCAATCTTACTGAAAGTGCTGGCAAAAGACAGGCTATTTTTTGCTCTTAAGGAAATTGAATCTATGTTGATTGAAATGAACTCACTGGAGCCAAGAGAATTCTGCTTTCCTTTGGATCAGTATACTCTGTTCACATGGGAGTCCTCTAGCTTCTGCCAGTATCACCCAGCTAACACTTGGTCCCATAATCACTAAAAAAAAACCAAACCAGGCTGCAGAAATCTATGGATATAAAGATGTAGTCAAACCTTCTGGAATATATGGTAATACAGAGATGCCAGCCAGAGAAGTACAGCAAATTTTAAAATAAATCTATTATTTGTGCTACATGTTTCTGACCTTTTATTCTCTTCTCTGTAAGCATTCAGATAACTCAGACTAACCAAATGAAGTCAAAATGGTGGAGGAAAATAATTTTCAGAGTCACATGTGCACATGCTGCATAAATTCACCTGTATGAATTTTTGCCATACAAAGAAGAAACAGAAACACCAGAAGTGTACAACTTCTAAGACCAATCACAATCACATAACAGAACTCACATTTCTAATACTAAGTAGTGAACAATGGATACAAATGTCTCTCAGAATAGTTATATTACATTTATTTTTCCAAAATATAAAAATTCTCAACTGAGCTTAAACAGGCATATTTGTGAAAATTTTTCTTGACCAAAACAATGGTCAGAGGGCAAGCAAATTTTACAAAGAAGAATCTAGTTTGCTGCTGTTAAACTGGAATCCTGCTCAATACATCAAAATATACAAAGGGATGACTGCATTACAGAGAGAAATTAATTCCACTAGATCTAAGGTTCAAAGCACAGATGTTCCAATTTCATAAAATACTATTAAAACTAATGGCAAATTTAAATATTGTCTCTTATTGCCATATAATAATAGAAGAACATTTGAATCATATATTACTCAGTAATACCCAAATTCAGAGTACGATCCAAAGCCAACTGTTCAGACATTCAGACTTTGGGGAAGCAACTAAATTGTTTTAGTCAACAAAATTATCCACCTGGAGAACAAAAGCAGAGCAATAGGTTTTCTATAATTAATCAGCATGGATGTCATAATTATACTGTTGAACCTTATTATAAACTGTAAGACAGAACCATGACAGATTTTATTAATTTTACTGTTACGTTTTTTTTAATTGTTTCTAGCTTTGCAGCCAGATTTACTCCTGGAAAATCAGAATAATGCCACTAATTTAGCTGGTTTTCTGTTTTTAAGCTGTTTATCTTCTGTTGGAATGTTTTTCTTGAGGTACTTAGGCTCTTTAAAGAGCATAAGACTTTCCTTCAGAACCTGTCACCCCCTCCTTCTCACCACAGCACTGCCACCTAGTTCACTCCCATTACTTTTAATAACGTGGCACGTGTCCAGAGCTTTATCAGTGTCAATTCACTGGGCACCTCAGTGTGTCAAAGGGTGCTCAATGCATTAAGACATACACTCGCTTTCACGGACTCTATTTTTAAGTTTAATTAAAAAAAGATGCACAAATAGAAGCAACTATGAATATAGCACTTATCCAAAAGATTCCTTCAAGGCAGAGATGTAATAGTAGACACAACTTCCTTAGACTTCCAAAATTACACTTCATCCTCTGATTTTTAGAATTCAAGTACATTTATTTGAGTGCCTAACATCAAGTAAATAAACAGACCGAGTGAGTCTAATGCTCGTAGTGAAACTCCTGTATGTTCTTTTAGTATCTGGAGCAATGCTATTTACAAATCCTGTCTAGAGTGAGTATGCAGGACACTTACATCAATCTTTATCCATTCCAATTACAAACAAAGGTAATATCACAGTCAAGCATACATTTAGCATTAGATGGCACGTATCTGGGCAGACCTGAGAAGCTGCAGAATAAATATTGATATATTAAAACAGAGCCTATTACTCACCTTCTGAACAAACCACTGATTTTAATTTACCTACAATTTTGCAGTAGCATTTTTCCAAAGAGGAAATTAGACTTTTACATATTGTAGCAAATTACAAAGCCAAAATGTCAACTTCATATATCAAGCAATTACTTGTACTGTTTATTTTGGGGGAAAAATTTTAACATATATTTACTTAGAAAGCCACATGGGTCCCTCCAAAATAAATAGGGGCTATAATTCTTGCCAAAAAAATCCACAGTTCCAGAGATCTACTCATCAATTTCCTGCAGCATTAATGAGGAAAGGCGCTGAGACAGTCATTCATACTGTCTTTATGATAAGACTAACCTACAGGGCAAATCAAGATTAAGGACAAAGGGAAGACAAATGGATAGAATACAGAACTAGTTTTTTTTTTTTAGCACATCGCTTGAAATTTTTGTTTACCATCTTAAATTTAAGTACTAGACTCAAAGTGCACATAAAAATTAAAGATATTCTCCAGACAGAAAACTACATGAAAGGAGGGGTGGAGTTATTTTTACCTCAAGATCTTTCATCTTGAAACATAGAGATTTATTTGGCTAGAGCTGGCATGAGGCAGGGGGGAAAGGCCACCTTACATGTTACTAAGAGCTTTTGAAATTGCTACAAGTTATCCTTATAAGAAGAATAAAGTTCAAGAAAGACAAGGTCAGAAGGTCACAGTACCCTGGCTCTCTAAGGACATACTTTGCCACTATCAAAAGCACGTAAACTTGCTCAAATCTCAGGAAAAGTCCTTCCAGAAATATTTGCATTCATACTCTAACTACACCAGAATCATATCTCCATATGAATATTTGGGTTTTTGGCTTCCGTGCTACTTGGAAAGGAGCCAGCGACTTACCCTACTTTAATGCACATGTAGGTCTTGAGGAGTCTTCTATATTTAAGAATAAAGGATTAGAAAGGACATAGTAAGTTCACCCCCAGGTATCCGAGAACACAACTCCTCGTATAAACCATTAGATACTCAAGGTGGGCATGCTTAACAAAATACGCAACCCAGCTGGCATAAAGGACAGTGCCAAACATAACCTCTGTCATACACTCACTTTTTCTCAACTATAACCAACACACCTATCATCCTGAGACCCAGACTTTAAACCTCGTGACATTTTAATTTTCGTAACACCTCCTCTGTCTCTGTGCATCTTTGCCAGGCTGGGAGTGTCTCTATTTCTAAATGAGATGTATCAGCATTAGAAAATGACCAGCTTGCTGGACTTAGGCTATAGACACTGAGGATAGTTCTGCCAGTGCTAACCTTGGCACCAGAAGTTTTGGGGGATCAGTCCAGACGCACTCGGGCTGGCTGTTCATGACTCAGCTAAAGTCCAGAAAAACTACAGCAGTGATGATGCTGGCCAAGCCAATGAGCGTGCCGAGGGCGTTTATCACTTCCCATCGCTGTAAACCTGCCCTTAGCAGCTTACAACTTAGCAAACATATGTAATACACCTGCAAACAAGGTTTGGCTTCTGTTAGCTAACAGGAGAAGCACATGGTTACATGGAATTTTCTGTAGCAATAGCAATGATTTTTCATCTCACTCATGGCACAACCCTTCTCAGACAATAAAAGAGTTTTGTGAATGAGACAGGCAAATAGCATCACCGTGCCTTTTCATTCTCAGGTATGTATTTTAACTGTTTCCTCTACCTTCGTTTTTCACTGCTTTCTGCTGCTTTTTTCTCCTCTGCTTCATAGGCGTCATGTCTGCCTCTCTCACATTAGCTACTGCCACTTCAATGGAAATAACAAGACAGAATTTACCACTAAGCCCCTCTAAATGTGCTACTAAGCCCTTCAAGTCCTAATTGATTTAGGAGGTTGGTCCAGCTGATAATGTTCTCTAATCCAGACACTATGTTCGACCTGATGGAATAAAAAAAACCTTTGAAGAGATTTGAAATGCTTCAGTCAACTCTCAGGTTTTATTTGCTCTAACCCTACTCTTGGTGTATGTGCCTGCATCTCTCTGCTGTGCACTTTCCCACGCAGGAACACAATGACACCCAGAGTGGTCCATAGACCGCTGCGGGCTTCTTTACAGCAAGTCTTCCTGGCGAGCTGTCTGCTTGTGCCTACTCAGCGATATGATTATGCAGCACATTATTTTAACCTTTCTTTCCCTCTGTTTGCCTTACCTAAGCAGGCACAAATGCTTCAAGATACAGCTTGGTTTTCTCAAAGAATTTTAAAGTTCAATCTAAAACTCACTCCTCATTATTTTGGTTGCAGTTTGGTAAGACACCAGCCAGCATCAGGAACTACACAGCAGATTGCCAGCTGACAAGGCTTCTTTCTCTGCGAGATGCTCATACAGCTCCACTGCCAGGTCCTCATTATTCAAACATATCCAAACCAAAAAATTCTCCCTTCCAGCTCTCTCCTTCTGGCCTAACCAGATGGCCGAAAACAAACAAATAAATAAATAAAACAGTGAGAAAGAAAAACAAAACCAAACTAAAATAAATCCTGATTATTTTTTGCTTAGTAAACCATTGATAAAATCTCCTGCAAGGCCAAGGTCAAGTGGGCAAGTCCAGGCATAGACAACATTTGACACCTGCCAGCCTTGAAAGGGCAGGAACAGGGTAGCTTGTCAGTAACGAACAGGAGTCCTGCCTGCTGACACGTAGAGGATGTGTGGAAGAGGAGTGGGTCCCTTCAATATTTTGTTTATTTTCTGGGGAAAAGGAAGTCCTGAGGGCAAGCCAAAGGGCTGTTTCAGAGCATAGAGGAGACCTAAGGAGTCCAAAAAAAAAATTAATGCCTCTTGGGAGAAATACAAAAGCTTGACATAGTGCCTTGCAGACAGAGTACCAACAATATTAGCCTGGTTTTTTTCTTCCGTTAAATGCGTATGAGCACAGGGAGATTGGGAAGTTGTAGGCTGCCACAAAAACATCCAGCATGTCCAGAGTCTGAAATACAATGACAGGGAGCTGACAGTCAAAGAATATAATAATTTATCAGCCAGACCCATTGCACCATCCACATCCAATTTGTTTCCTTATCCTATCACAGATTATTTTCTTCTAACTGCTGATATTAAATCTTGCCAGATTCTTGAAACTTGTTCAAAGTACGATCTGCTCAATGCGTTCAATGCTAGAAAAGCTGGATAATACCCCATATTACTTGCTGACTTCTTATATTCCTGATGACGTATATGCGGAACTGAGCCCAGTTCAGGTAACCCCAACTGCGCAGAAACCACATCACTGCCTAAACATAAACACAAACTCTCAGGTGCCCTGCACACCGAGTACATTGTTCAAAAGGAGGTAAGCTGGCACATAAGTTAAGAAAGAAAAAACAATTTGTCTTGGGTCATTTTTTGTACAAAGACTTTTCTGCCAAGCACAGCTAAAATCATGCAACTATCAAAAAAATCTCAGACCGAGCCATATGATCCATAGGAATGTGACTTGGGGAAGCTGCACCCTATAAAAGCCTGTATTTGGTGCCTTGTACGGAATTTCAGCTGATGGAAGGCAAAAAGCCCCAGCTAAGGCTGGACTAAACTGCTCTGGGCATGCAAACAACATTCACCAAAACTAAGGAAAATACTCCTGTGAACTGCTGCAAAAATGGTGAAAGAAAAGCCAGAGCTTCTGGCAAGTCCACTGCCTCAGCAGGAGCTGGGCTAAGGACGGCTCTGCACACTAAGCTTCCAGTTTGAAATCTTCACACGTCCCTGAAATAGCACATCTGATACCAGCAGGGTTCACTTAGCCCTCCAACCTTCTGAGGGAGATAAATTCACTTATCCACAATTTACTGAGCGTCATTCTTTTGGACTAAAAAAACAAGTTCCTTTTTACTCTGAATGAACTTTAAAGATCTGGCACATCTCAGACACAAGGACTTGTCCAAGGGTCTTGGCTAAAATCTCTTCCCTTTCCACTACTGCAGTACTGCACATGCCAGCTAGATCCTGCCTTCCAGTTCAGTGTAGGCAGCATATTGGTGGGTTGTACATATACAGTCTGAAAAAAACATCTGAAAGCCTTCCAGAGGACAAGAGATCTGTATATGTTACTATCCTTAGACAGTTCAGTTCATGGCACTCCTGTCAGATCCGGGGATAAACACTGTCCTCCGATGCAGGCATGCCAAAAGCTGAAGCACTGGAGTCCAGCCACAGTCTGTTCTGGACCACAATGAATTGAAACAGGAGTGTCACGTGGCTCATGACTACCCGTTATTCTCATCAGGACTCGATAATGATCCAGATCTTTCAGAGCTTCCAAACACACACAAAATTGGGAAAGCAGCAAGCAGGTATTTTTCTGTTTGACAGTTTGCTCTGTTCAATAATCAGGTGCCACCAAGCCCCACAGCAACTCCTTTGGCATCCTTCTCAGCGATTCCACCATGAAGCTCTGGGAACGTTTCTGAGATGTGCCATTGTGGAGTGCCTCTAGATCTGTGAATAACTATTCAAAGCCATTCTTTTGGGCTGTGCCGTGACTTTTGGGTGCCTTTCAAGAAAAACAAAAGACTTTCTCTAAAGCAAAATAAATCTGCTCTTTCACTACAAATAACTGTACTTTGCATGGAAGCGGAACAAAACTATAAAACAGAGACTGAAAAATCCATGTGTTTGACACTTGCAAGATTTTACCTGTATTTGTAATGACAAGCTAGGCTTCTGAGGCTGACTTTGCCCTGATTACCCCAAGAAAGGCTCAGGATTGTACTTGATACTTACCGAAGCGGGAAGCAGGTCTCTTCAGAGCGAGCTACTGGCAAAGTAGGCCATTCCCTGGCACAGCAGACAGCCAGGGCTGTCCCTAAGGCAGCCCGCTGTAGCCATGCAAGAGCCATGAAAAGCCAGGCTTTCTGCTGTGACAGAGGAAAGAGGCCACAGGAGGCAGCAGTCCCTGCCAGAAACGGCAGCTTCCTCGGCCGTCTCACAGCTCACCTCAAGTGCCAGCTGCACCTTTCTCTCCCTTCTGTAGCAAAGGCAACCTAATCCCAGCCACATCACATCCTCTCTTCCTCTTTGGGATGACAGCCTTACACTATTCCCAGGGACAGAGGTTATGAGACTAAAAGGACAAAGGAGAAGAATATTTAAGCCTTACAGCCAGTTTCTGGCAGGTGGGTGTCAGAAGCTGGCAGTAGTTTTCTCTCTGGCCAGAGCGCTCAAAGATTAGGTGCATATAGAAGCCGAATTTCACTTTAGCCCGGCCGCTGGCTGCCTGGAGTCAAAACTGAAGCACTTTGGCAAAACATCTTCTCAACAATCATTAATGGGCTTCAGTCTCCACGAGCAAAGCTGCGACAGCTTTTGCATTTAAGCCACTTGGACAGAAAGAGTTACTATAGAAACATTTAAACAGTTTTGAGAAAGAAACCATTTATTCTATATAGGAATTATGAGGAAAATCTGTTAGACACACCGAATAAAAAAAATAAATAATTAAAGTACAACTCTTCCTGTAAACATGCCTGTCCAGCCTACTACTATAGTCACAGAAGTTACCAGTTCCTGCGGGAGAATAAAGGGCTGTACAGCTTTAACCAGCCCCAGTACTTTGCAAGAAGGTAGCAACTTCCCTTTGGGCGGCTGTGAAAAGGCCTTGTCTCCCTGATTTACACAGGTATGGCGTGAATGGCTCAGAGGCTGAGGCCTGCTCAGCCAAACACCCATGTGTGCATGAAATTAGAATGTCAACATTTGATTCATGCTGCCAGGCTGTGACTGTGAAACAAATTATGTCAGTGGGTGGCAATTGCAATATTAGTCTAAGCAGATAACATTTAGCTAAAAGGAGGGGCTCAGTTCACATTCTTCTCCCTACCGTTTTAATATGTCAACATCATTAGACTTAGAAGGCCTGGAATTTTGTCAGAATGGAAAAAATACGGAGGCAAACAAAGATATTATAGGTTGAGAGCGGGTTCACAATAGAGCACAAGGCAGCACAATACAAATAAAGGTTCAGCAATTTCATTACCACTCCTTACCACATACCTTCACTACACACGGTTCAGAATCCTTAAATTTTGTCACGCACCCCCGCCCTCCCCATTTCATGATTTTAAAAAACAGTGACTGAACACGGTGGAATGTAAGTGACAAACAGCATCACCAGTATGTTAAAAACTGCCTCTTTAGGGAAGAAGTGCCATTTACTAATTAATTTTTTATAAAGAAAGCCTTGGAAATGTTTGGCTTGAGCTATCAAACTTTTAAACACATGAAAACAAGGCTCTAAATCTGGCTTCCTTTCAATTAAAAAGAAATACAAATTAGTTTTTGAGAAGACTGAAAGAAAAACAAGTTTTTCTAAGTTGCTGCTAGCATTTTCAAGTGCATTCCCATGAGATCAACAGTTTTTGAGATGTGGAGTCAACATTTTGTAATAAATTAGATTTTAGGAAAAAAACCCTATTTGAAATAATAATAATGGATACTTAAGAGTAACTGGTTTTATTAGAAAATTAATAAAGAAATACACAAAACTCACCATGCTGTAAAGATGGAAAAAATATCCTAAGAAACAATAACGGTTATTTTCTTCTGGCTTTCTTAATTAATTCTCAATAAGCCTCTACGTATCAGAAGACAATTTTACCACAGAATCCATCATAATTCTAGCTCCATTTTATTTTCTCACATGTTTTAACTAGCAAAATGGCAAAACATCAATATAAAGTTTTATTCCATAGCAAACACCCATGTTGTTAAAATTAATGCTGTGAAAAATCCAACTTGTAACAGTGAAATGTTTATAGAAGCGGCCATTCATTTAGTTGTAGAACTGGGCAACAGCTATCACCTTCCTAGTTAATGTTCAGAAAGACAGAGTTTTCAGGTGATTCTGCCAAAAATTAATCCATCAACTTTATCTTCCAGCATATAAAACCTAGGTTTATCTGAAAGCCATTAAGAGCAAAATGGCTTGTAGCCACCTCCTCTGCCCATCAGCAGCGTTACATATTCCAGAGCAGTCACACACCTGTAGATGTGTGCCTACATCCCAGTTCAGTGGGCTGAACCACACCAGGTTCAGTGTCGCTTTGGCTGAAGGCAATGAGAATTTCATCGCTGGGTCAAATTCTCACTGCCTTCCTCACTTGAGAAATTTCATTGAAGTTAATGGGTGAAATTAATCACTGGCATAACTCCATTGACTTCACCAAGGATCAATTTGATTCAATAGGACTATTCTCTTCAGCAGACTAGGACTGGATGCGCGGACTTCAATGGGAGCAAGATGGGGAACATAATGAGAAATCCAGATCATTTATTCTTGACTTTGCAAAGATTGATTTAAATTGACTTCAGAAAACACACATTGTAGTAAGACACGTACATGTGTGTGGCCCAGCTTTCATGTCACAAGCTCAAAATTCTTAAACTGTGTTGCTAGTGCAGCTACTACGTGATATACCAGTGATTTCCAGAGCCCCGTTAAAGTTCTTAGCGTGCTTCTCCAGTAAACAACCTTTTAAAAAAAAAAGTTTATGTGAAGAAACTATAAAGATTCAGACTGGAATATTTTGCTACTTGGAAAAAACAGACAGAAAATGCAGCTATAACTGCATTACAATTAAACTTATTTTACGCTACAGTACGACCTTTACAAATAATAACAAAAAAATGGAAAAAAAATGACAGTAGCAGACTGCAATTTTCCTGCCACTTCACCTACTTCAGGGTATATGTTTTTGGAATCTTTTCAAAGGGGGGGATTTTTCATCCCAATCTTTCAGAATTGTCCAAATTGGCAAAAAAGGTTCAAAATTGCGTCCTCTTTTTCTCTACAATATAAACTCTTAAACCATTCTATTGAGCTTGCAAAGCCCTTAGGAAAAAAAAATCTGCTTGCATTACAAGTTACATCTTTGTCAACAAACAAANAGGGTATAATAAGCACAACAAAACTGGAAAAAAAAAAACCAAACCTGGGGAATTTAAAATAATTTTTGTCTCTTTGGAGTACTCTATGGTGAGGAAAAACATCTGGGGAGAACACTGTAGCTCATTTTAAAAGCTCAGCTACTCACTCTGTATAGAAAAATAAGTGTAAACCATCAAACTTCTCCAAAGGTAATTTGGTAACAGTGCTTACAAAGAGGAAAGCAGAAAAGACAGCACTAAGACTGCAGGAAAGATTCTTTCTTTATGGTGTGGTGACAGCCTTGTAACTTCTCCATTATGATGGGAACCACAGCATAAAGATTGCATTATCATCTGTGGTTAACTGTCAAATGCATTTTAATGCTTTATTTGAGAGAGCTAAGTTAAAGACAAAACAATCCTCCTCTTCTTAATCTATCCATCTTTGAGAACGTAAATACAGCTCATACTTGTGTGTCAGAGTGTGGGGAGTTAACTGTATTCTTTCAGCTTCATGTAAATTCCTGAAGATCAGAGAGCTGAGTAAACAATATTTTGATGTAAACAGATTATCAACATGAGAGGAATGACCGTCTGGTCACCCGTGGGGGTTTATTCACTTAACACTTCCACCCCATAAAGACAATTGTGTGCAATCAATGCATATAGGGCCTTTCACTGGGTTGCTAAGTGATACGTAGTGTCAACAGAAAAATGCGTGATGTACAGAAGGGCTGCTGAACAGCCAAGAGAAAACAACACACATGGATGATATTTTAAACTTAATTCAGTGCGTTATGAAGATTGTGACAGGCACAGTGGCTGACCAGAAAGCACTTCAAAAATTTGACTTTATAAAGTTGGATCTCCCATGTGTGTAAAGAGTTTAATTTGGTAACAAGTGAATCACAGTGCAGAATAGTAGCTGGTTCAAATAGGAAAAGCCAACCCAGCAGGGAAGCACTGAATATTCATTCACTGGAAGGCACAGCAGTCATTTTACAATCCAGGCTTCAATATATGAGCAGATCGTTTGTCTAAGATTGTATATGCATTCTCCCATTTTCCTCATCTCTGGAAACTATTTTAGTAAAAGCCCAGAAGCTGTTTTCAACAGTTTCTTCAGAATTTCTAAAGAAAGGAAAGAAAGTTGAATGGCATCACATTGCCCCATACAACCATGAAAACCTGTTTTGTGGGACATTCTTGAAACCAACCCAGAAAGAAACCCTTAAGAGGTTTTGTATTTATTTACCCATTCTCTCCCCACCACCCACTTGATAGGTTTTATATTCAAATGCAAAATATATCTGCCTTTGTTCTAAGGATTCAATCTGATTTTGGTTTGATTTACAGAACAAATCCTGAGAAATCCAATCTTTTGCCAAATTTTATTTTCTAATAGCTGCACACAGTACACAGAAAACTTCCAATCCTCCAAGCTTTTTTAAATCACTCTCAATGATAGTTCAGCTTACTGTCACGTTCAAAGGTTCCTGAGAAACCACAAAGCTTTGACCAAATACATTGCTCACTGGATCACTAATGCTATTTTCTACACAATATGTTTCTCAAATCTGCAAAATGTTTTCTTACAAGACCGTAGTAAGTTCTGTGTCCCCCAGGCTGCTCCTGACAATACGTGGGCAACACGAGGCTCTGTGGTGACAGAAGTGATTTTGAGTGGGTTAACCATAACTCAGACAGGCCTAGCTAAGCTTGTAAATCCCTGAGCTTTCAAAATGCTAATTTTTATTAATTTATAGAGTGTTGGGTTAGGTTTTTTTCCTCTTCAAAGGGCTTTTTAGTTAGCGTATGTTGGGAGAATTTTACATGAGGATGAAAACATTTTATTGAGAGAACCTTCTCCTGAAATGCTGCCTAGGTTCAGGTTAATGAAGATTGCTACCAGAGTTTCTGAGCTACAGGTAACCTGATGGTGACCTATTCAGGAGACTCAACTTCCCAAATGCATTTGTAGACTTCAGCCCAGGACACACAAAGCAACACCAAATTTAAATATACACAAAGTTCCTCCAAATGCGAGGGGGTAAGTTGAGTTCACACAGAAAAACTTAATGTGCTATTGCTAAAAGTTATACGGTTCCTGTTTGGGTAATACCTAGCAAGTAGGCACATGGCATATTTGTTCTGTGAAAAGACAGAAATCAGAGATGGTCTCTGACCTGAAGAACTTGCAAGATAGTTAGGCAAGCCAAGTTAGAACAGGATGTAACAAGGAGGATCAGGACCTGACTCAGCATTCTTAAAAGACAATATAGAGAAGTCCTTCCACCGGACAGTAGAAAAATACTGACAAAAGGAATCAACCTGTTCAAGAAAAGTAAATCACCTCCTAAACCAGTCAGGTTGCTGGATTTATAAATTGAAAATATAAAATGTCAATAAAGAAGAGTTTGGAACTCTATCTTCGGAAATATACCCAGGTATGTGACAGTTTTGAGGATGGTACAAATGAAGTTCTTGAAACAATCAGCTTGTAGCTGAATTTGAATTAATAGGTTGGATCTGACTCTTAATAAAAGTAACTCATAGAACATTTTTTTTTAAATACTAATATGTAATCATTAACCTCAAAATAATCCAATAATTTATCAATAATAATAAAACTCAACCCCTGAGTCAGGAACTGAGTTTTATTTTCATCCTTAAAGAATTATCAGATTGCCTGGAAAATAAGGATGAAGAGATTTGTCTTCCATATAGGGAAATCCCATTCTGGTCAGAAAAACCCAATACAAAAGCTAAAGTTAGAATATCTCCCTTATATACTGGAAAAAAAGAAACCCCAACCAACAAATCCTTCCCTCCTGTCCTCCCATATGTTGTGTTGTTTCTTGGTAACAATAATTTTGAAGAATTAACAGGGAAAAAGAGGAAAAGGCACAACCCACGAGTATAGCAAAGCTTTCATGCCATTCACAGCAGTCACCTCAGCATAGCAAACACGCACTGCTATAAAGAAAGAGTCATGTAAATGGGACTAAGCACAGATTCTGCGGATAAGCTGCACACAGTATATGGAAACATCTCACAGGCCGGCAGCAAAGTAAATTCTTCGAAGGGACTGGCAAATTCTTGTACTGCCTGGAGCTGTGTAAGTGGTGTAAAACACCAGTCTGTATTTTTGCTGGTTCCAGGCCCCTTGGGCTGTCTGACATGGAGGCAACACAGGATCCTACCTCTTTATGCCAATTCTTTTACAATAACAAGTCATAAATCAGAGCTGCTGGAAGAGGTGGGTCTGGGTTATATCAGGGCCTGAATAATTTGGAAATGAACTAGCTGTATCTTTAGCCCAGACAATGTTGGTATAAAATAGTTTTCCTTGGTTAACAATAGTACTTTGTGCAATATTACAAAAAAAGTGTCTTCTGTGTTTACTTATCACTGTCACATGACACGTTTCAAGCCTCGTTTGAGAAGTCTGTGTCTAATAGTTGCTTCCCTAGACAACTCTTTTAGTCTTGGACCTCGGTATTTAAAGATACACACACGCATACAATCTACTTGATAACAGTTTATAATGCACGGAGGTGCAGGCTCTGTTGCAGCTTCATTCCTGAATTCCCACAAATTTTGACATTCTGCTTATCCTGGTTTTCATGTGTTTCCATCTTTCTAGATGCTGTGTTAGAGACCAACTCAATCAAGAGGAGGGAACAACTCACTCTGCATTAAGCTCTGAAACCCAGTGCAGCAAAGGCAGGTTATTCACAGAGGGAAGCTCAGAGGGGTAGGACTCTCGTAACATGTTCTCTGAACTCCAAGGACAGAGGCGTTTGTCTGCAATTGGTGAGAAGAGGGCATTGTACCCTGGAGATGTCATGTGATACCAAAAATTGTGTTTCTGGTGTTTTGAATTCAAGTTCCCAACATGGAATAAGCATTATTCAGTTAAAAATCTTTTTTTCTAAGCAAAATACTTCATTTTTAACATGACATTAGAACATGCTCAACCATTATTTTCCTCTGCTGTATTTTCCCTGTTTTATTCCTGTAAATGAAGATGAAATAGAGAGAAAAACAGAGCAGGAAAAAAGTCTGAAATGGACATTTTTAGCAGGAAAAAAGTCTGAAATGGACAGTTATTTATTTATTTATTTTAACTTTTGGAAAAAATGGACACTGGGGAATTTTGTTCACCAAGATTATTCCTCAGTTTTCCATCAGTTTTAATCACTGTCTGAGTGCTGTATCTGCTTTTACCTTTCACAAAAGCAAACTTGGTTCATTCTAGTGGTACACGGGCTAATGTTTAATGCTAGACTCAGCTGCTCTTGGACAAGGTATGCTTAACTTTGACATATTTTTTAAGTATGAAAGAAGCAAATGACCCTGCCCAGCAACCCTAATGCACATAAGCTATCCATTTAATCTGCTTTTCCTTAGCTGAGAAGTGAGCTCCCAAATATGCATGTTTTATTTTATGTTATACAGCAAACTAAGGACTTGATTCTGCCATTATCAGCAGATGTTTTGCTTTTGGCTAAAACAAAACTAAAATGGGTCCAAAGTTACAAATTTATTTGGTCTTATTTCTTGAATCAGCATGTTGCTACTTTGAACACCTAAGTGTAGGTAATTGCATAGTCAAGTAGCAATCCACACAGGCTTTGTTTAAGTGTGAGATTGCACTGTGTTATCCAAGTTAATCTTGGCAACACCAACTGTAGTCTGAACTGCCCCCCACCCCCAATCAGAACATGAGAAAAGAATGAGAAATATTCCTATACAAGAGTCTCCAGAGGCTCATTCCAAGCAGCTTGTTCTTTCTAACACAGAACATCTCTGATACAGCCTCAGGATCCCCAAGACTCAAAGAGCAAAAGCTGTGAGTCTCAAAGGGCTTGTTCAGCTGGAAAGGTCTGTCAAGAAAGGCCGGCTGCTGCTGTGCCTGTCACAGCAACTCTGCCCCTGCATTGTCGCGTACGCAAGGTCTCACCAGCACCTGGACCACTGCTCTTTTAACTTTGGTTTTTAAGCAAACTCGGACAAGGCTGCAGACTGCTCAGAGTGAAGAACGGTTCTCAGCACGACTGCAGTCAGGGACTTGTGGTTTAGTAGGCAAGATTAAACCTTACAGCTCCTCCACCCATCCCTCTCCATCCTCTTAACATACAAACCAAAAGACTTAGGGGCCATAAGGAGCGCTTCCCCAGCCCACACAGAGGGATGTGAACTTTGGCACCCTAGTTGCACGGAGGAAATTTCCTAGGAAGAGAATGGAGGGTTTGATCTAGTTCCATTTAACAGGAATTCAGCAATAAAATGCTCATTTTACCTTAAAGCACTGATGAATTTAAGTTCAGACTAGCTGAAATACCAGGCCAAACTCAGCAACATTGCTAGACAACATTGCCAGACAATAGACAAAACTTCAGCTTGACATATATTAACAGGTAGCTTGAAAAGCTGGAGTAGAAGTCTTGGACACTGTAACTGTTGTTAGGACTGACTGCAGCTGGTTGATATTGGAAACTAAGCAGTAAGGGCTTAAGTGGGGGTGTCTCAGGGGAACACTCGGCCAGCACTAGATTACAGCAACCAGTCTTGGGGAAATCTATCCTCAAAACATTCTCAAACCCCCTGTCATCCGAAACAAAGGAAAGGTTTGCTACTAATTTCTGAGTCTATGGACAGATGAAAGGACTGTACAAGTGTGTTTCAACAATACTGAAAAGCTTTTCCATATAAAGTAGCCAATTTACTGTTATGGTTACACTTAAGTCAATTAAAATGCTTTATTTGCAAGGATTTGAATCTCTTACCTTCATTAACATTTAGCAGTAAATGGGAGAAAAAAGGTAAATAAAATATTATCTGGCTTTTTAAAGGTCATTCCAGCTTGATCATTATAAAAAGCTAGCTAGGAACACAGAATATGCCCCTTTGTGTGGATTTAATACAACTAGCCAGTGCGGAACAGAATCAGTAGAAGACAGCAAACAAAACGTCAGTGGCTGGAGAGTCTATAATGCTGCTGTTTAATACATGCTTAATTACAGCCACCCTTTGTTCATCTGTCTTACAATAATTTTCTTTTTTCCTTAAACCTCCCATCATAAATCACTCTCATCACAAAGCATTTAACTAATGCACCTATTCTTAGCACCTGCTTTTAAACAACCCTAGGCTAGCAATCCAAGCTGATGAAATTAAATACCTAATACTTTGCATGCCTTTACCAAAGGAATAGTCAGCCAGGTTCTGGAATCTGGGTCCTACCTAGGCTGGAGGGTGCTCAGGAGGGCAACCCCTCCATTGTAATTCGCCAGTTATTGCAGCGCGTTCCTTCGAGAGCTTTCATATTTCTGTTTATTAAAAAGAATAACGTGATATTCAAAATTCATTGTCACAAACCTTTTTTTACATGAAGATTTTTATTATTTGTAAATAGATGTAAACCTAATGATTCAGGAAGACCCTGTGTTTTTAATGTATATAAAGAAATACACTAGAAAAATAAGAAATATTTGTGCTCCTGTGGGCAAACATTTACTCAAACACACAGTTTACATTAAGCTTTCCACTTTACTACATGCCTGACTGCTGATACTAAAAGGAAAATAGAAATTCCCCACAAACCACAGAATTACCATAGCAAAATGCCACTCAGTAGAATATATGCAGTTATTTTCCATCATATTATTGTCCTCGGTAAACAAATTATCTTCAATGCAAAACTACAAATACAGGGCCACAACATATCAGTTCTTGTCTAACACAAGGGTTCAAATGCAATGTAGCTAGCAAGTTCAAATGCTGCAAAAATCCATTCTGAAAGTGCACTGAAAACTAATCCCCTGACCCCCAAGCCAAAAGAGAAAAGTAGTACCTTAAAAACCTTAAAACTACAGAATCTGAGAGGCTTTCACGAAGAGCTGACATAATCAGTCAAGAATCCTACAAGCAACTGAATATCCCAAATCACATCACACGAATCAAGGAATGCAAGTTGCAATGAAATCCCCAGAGATCCAAGGAAGGTGCAGGCTACCTGAATTTACACATGGGTGTATACTGAAGTTTTAATGAATATTTAGCTAAGGACAAATTGCTCTGTCTAAATTAAATTTTCATAACCACAAAATTTTGAACAGGATTTCCTTCATTTTAAAGAAAACTAAAACTCCCAGTAACGTTAAATGCTTTAGGTTTTTGCAGTGGATACTTCATATGGTTTTACTGGGCAGCTGTATACTGTTCACATGTAAGAAAATGTACAGAATGCTATAACAATGAATATATTAGAAAATTATTTTAATATTCTTTCTTTGTTTATTTCTTCTCCTTGGTTATCTTTTCTTCACACGGGTGTTACAACCTCTGTGTATTTTACGAGGGAAAGAAAACAGTGATATACAGGAAGTATGTGCCACCTCATACTCCTCCAAATTCACCTTCCCCTGCTCCTTCCACCACAATATGCATGTGGGTCATTAACACTTTGACTTTTATATTTGTAGCATAATATAGATTATCTACCTGTGGATAGTTATCTATGTTGATAACAACGTATCTCAATGCCTTCTGTGTAAAATCCATAGCGTCATACCACACGCTAGAAGAATCTGGGAATAGTTTTCACTGAACGTATTAGCAAAAATATTATTTCAGTAACCCAATAACATTTCGTAAAGTTATGTCAAGCTTGGAAAATGGTATGCATGGAGAAATAAATATTAAAATAAAATTGAGGGTTTAAATTCAATATTTTCTTTATATAAAAGGTCCTTTTTTTCCCAGTATGGAGCCTTTCTTTCCTTTCCTTTATATGGAAAGCTTTCATTTAAAATTTTTCACAATGGTATTCTAGAAGAATTAAAAACAATCAAGGAATTTGCAAAATAAAATATTGGTTCTACTCCAAACATTTTTTCTAAACTTTCTTTCAGAACTGCAAGTGAACAGACCAAAAATAGTAATTAATATTGTGTCCAGCAAACATTAACAACTTCGTTTTTAGAACATTCTTGTGAGGTTGAGGGTAATTAAATGCTTGCTCTCATTTTCACAGGAGTTATGGTTACGAGAAGCCAATAATTCAAGAAGCAGGATTAACAGATATAGGATTAAGAATATAACCTGGATCTCAGTAATCAAATTTGAAGCCTTCCAATTAAAACTTTCCTCTATCTAAGCTAAAGGACAGCACATACTGCATTATTAAAATAAATAAATCTATGTAGTGTCATATATTTATATACAGCAAAATATACAACATAATATAATTAAATTTTACCCTATTATTCTAAGTAAGCCCATCAGTGATCAAAGCTGCAACAGCATCTGACCAACTTTGTGAATGCAGAACAATGCCTAAGCTACCCCACGCAAAATGGGTCAGCATGAGCGCTCCCTCAGGGAGCAGACAGAGAGCGGCTCCCACAGATGGGCGATGGGCATCTGCCGAAAGAGCTGATCAACGTGCAGAAGAGCTGCAACCAAGCGGCAGACGAGATGCATAGAATTTGGCTCAAGATAATTAGATTCTTATCATAAAGCAAGAGCTGACCTGAACGTTTCAGTCAAGTTGAAGGTCACTTGTTAGAAGCAAGTAATAATGGATTCAGAAGTATCACAAAATAATACTGCTGAGGAAAAAAATAAAATCGGTTATCAGTTATCATGACTGAGATAAAGATTTCATCTAGTTCTACAACCATTGCCACCACCAGAACACACACTGAAATGAAACATGACTTTGAGCACAAATGAGGTAGGAAAGCTCTCGGCTAGTTCCAAAGAAAGCCTTTCTAAAACTCCATTTCACAAGCAGCTGGCCAGAAAATGTTTATCCAAGAGTACTGTAAGAACTGCTTTGGGCAAGGTTGACCATTACCTTGAGCTCATTTTCTTGGCACAAATAAACTATTTTTTCCTCTTTCTGCTGCTACTTATAGAATGTAAAACATAAAGGAAATCTGGAGGTGAGGTTTTAATTGCTAATTTAGGAATAGCTGGTAATTAACTTACATTCTCTTCAGAATGTAGTTTTTCTGTATGACCTGGTAACCAAGCAACAGGAAGAGTAACAATGCAGAAGTGTGATAATCGAGCCCTTTTTTTTTGATACAGAAAGGAGATTTTTCAGGCTAATCATTTTTTCTTATTCCATGCATAAATTTATTTCTGTCTAATATTGGAAAGGCCTGGACCAAAGAAGAAAATGCAGTTAATATTAAATAAATTGAATAGTTTGGAACAGCATTATACCACATCTTAATGTGGCCTGCTGTTCAGTATTCACCAACAAAATCTTGCACATGCGCCAGATGCAGGTAGGAGGATCACTGTTCCTGTTTTGCCAGCGGTGGCTTACACTCACAGAGGAAAAATACTTGGGGCTATGTTGCTCCTTCTCTAGCCCAAATAACCACGACCAAGCACCAACAAGTTTCGAATGCAAATCATACACACTAATAGAGACTTAAGGGACAAGTATGCACAACAGAATTCTGAGCACCACTGAAAGACCAGTGAAGAAAGACAATTTTGGCACAGAAACATCTGCAAACACATTTCATACTGAGTGTGGGAAGGTTTGCACAGCCCTTAGGAAGTGTTTTCTACTCTTTAATTTGAGGAGCTCTTTCTCAAGAGCTTTGCTATTAAAGGAACCAATTCCCAGCTTTCATGTGCTATGTCTTTAACAAGATGGGCCCAATCAAGTCTTCAAACATAAGAAAGATCAAAGACTGTATCTGTAATAAACCAAACGATATGTGTCTGGCATGTATTGACAAGGTTACATGGCTTTGGCTGTTCAGTTTCATTATTACTAACATTTATCATACAAAAATCTGGATGGCATACTGGAAGTTCCTTAACTTTCTAGCAAAAATATTGTCAAACAGTAATAACACTTGACTTGACCTCAGTTTTACCTTCTTACTACCTGCAGTGATCTGCAAGCTCAAACAACGCAGCAGCACTTAGGAAAAAATTAAGCCTGTCATTAGCACACAGTAAATTTGAAGAACAATAATTTTAGGGTAAAAACTTTAACTATTCATCGACACTAACACAACATAGAAGGGCTATACAACTCCCTTGATGAACCCTTTAAAGCGCCTTCTGAACATCAGTTAAGTCTTGCCTCCCTCGCCTTGAGGTACGTTGCAGTTACTGGGGCCATTTTCTAGATAGGCCTATCTAGGGTTTGAACTTAATTGAGCAGAATATTAGCTCAGAGATCTGATTCCCCTCTGCTCTAACTAATCAACAATGCTGCTTCCCAGTTAAAGGAGCCTGCACAATCTCTTGTGTTGCCTGACATATACAGTCTCAATAATTTTGTTCTTTCCTTTTCTTCTTGTAATTGCTCTGTCTGTGCTTGTGCAACAGTTCTGTGGACTTGCACACAAAGAGTAGAAGCACCAATCATCAATTTTGCTTAACTTTTAAATAATGGCTATAGCAAATAAGATAAAAAATAAATCCTTAATTAAATCAATGATTAATAGAATCCACGTTTAACTACTGTAAACAAGACTGTCCCTTTAAAGGTAGTAAGGAAATAAGTCACAAAAATAAAAATAATATATACTTTAAAAAAATAAAACACACTTTACTATCACAATCACTTGCAAAATTTGAGTCTTGATTTGGTGCAACTGCATTTTATTTTTAAGGTCATTCTGGAAGACCTAGGCTATTTTCAGAAGTCTTTCACTGAAAATACGCCACCGCTTTTCCCCCTAACATAACAGAAACCAAGACCTACTACATTTGTGTGACTAATGACACTAACAGGACAACCTACTTTGTGAATGCAGGCCTTCCTTTGAAGAGAGGAGGAACACGGAGAAAAAGAAAAGCGTTTATACCCACAACACTCACTCTGTCATATTAAAAGAAGATAAAATGTTGAAAGCCATGCAGAGCTGAAAAGTGACTCTGCTGATTCCTCTAGATGACCACAGCAGTTGGATTTCAGTCACCTATTACTCAACAGTGGTTTCCACCCTTGTATCTCACACTGGAGAGAGAGTCTAAAGAGAGAAGTGGTGGTGACTCAGAATTGTGAATCACATTATAGTATGCATTAAATACTTTATTTGTGATCTGTATGTTGTGTACCGTGGATCACAATATTAATGTAACACAAATAAGAAAATACAATTAAGAAAACACATTCAGGTTAAAAACTAATAGCAAATGATTCTACAGGGCCAGCATTTAAGGATCTTTTGAGCCCTTGCTGAAGGAAACAAACATTTCAATCCAAGGTTTACGGGTATCTTGGCATTTCAATTGTGGCACCCAGTTCTAATTGTTTTAATGACAAGTCTCCTACGCTCTTTCTGAATATATGCCCTTTCTTAGATAAAATAACAAGGTTACCACTTCATCCCTCATACTGTACAACTGCATAGCCATTTGTTAGGTCCTGCCTTAAAGCCAATTCAACCTTTTTCTATGATCTCTCTTCAGAAGTGCCCAAGTTCTAGGCATCTAACCTTTTGCAGTTTCTTTTAACAGTGTATTCTGCCTTTTATGGCAAACTAGCTGTCCACAGGTTCTAAGAGCCTTTGCTCCTCAAATGTACTGTATCTGCCCTGCTAATTATCCGTCAAAATCCGTGTGGATTGGACAGAAACCAAACTGTCAAAGGGAATTGATCTAATCTCTTATTTTCAAATTTCTCACTGTGTGTCGTACATCAAGACATATCTTATTCTGGGACATCACAAAATGTTGGCACACCGGAGCAATCCAATGCAATGCCTCAGAAAGACTTTGAAAGCTTTTTATGCTGCACAGCCACCTATTATCCAGTGAGTGAGAATAATTCAATAGGAATTTACTGGAACAGATATACACAGTGTTTTCACAGATGTCCCGATACGTCTGCATCTGTGATTATTCCATTATTTGTCTATTTACTTTTCCTTTCACACTGCAGTTCCTTTTCAACCTTCAGTAAGAAGAGTTGTCCAGAAAAGGCTCAGCCTTTTCTTTTTACTTACTTATTAACAGCTCACAAAGATGACAGACAGAAATGGAGACTAGCAGCCCTCAGTCTAGCACAGTCACCACTTCCAGTGAGCTTACAGCCTATAAGCAAGCCAACAGAATTGGGGAGGAAAAATGGAATAGTAAAACTAATAGTAAAATTAAGCATGTATTTTATCATGGATGAACTATATTTCATTTCCAATCAATTTTTCTTTTTTTTTTTTTTTGCCAGTTGTTTAGTAACAGATGACGAGAATCCTGCCAGCACTGCAGATTCGTGGAAGAGAGGGAACAGAGCAAACCTGTGTTATGAGGCAGTTGAAAATCCTCATACAAAATCTGTAGCGCTTTCTAAACAGAGGATTCCAGTGTGCCTGCTCCTTAGCTCTTTGACAGTGTGAGAGCAACATGCACTTTAAAAAACAAAGAAAGCTCCAAACCCCACCTGAATTGCCAGATGGTCTTAAATTCTGTTTTGGCCTACGACAGGAACATAAATTAATATAATAAAAGTCTTTAGACATATAAGTATAAATATTTACAAATAACCTAAGAAATAAAAATACTATGATTAGAAGATGATGCAGTTTAATTTTCTCTTGAAGGAATCACTTTGTGCTACGCTCCTGACAAGTGCATCTAAATATATTTAACAAACAACAATGTAGAACTGCAACTGCCCTGGGAACCTCAGATCATGAGCGACAGTAATACACCAAGTATGAAATTCAAATGCTCAAAGAGGCAAGGGTCTCTGTGTCTGGTTTGGAACTCTGGAATTGTGTAGTGAAGAAGCCAGGAGTTAGATTTTTTTTTTTTTTTAAGGTGGTAAAGACATAATTACACATCTAAATGGGACTTTTAAAAATGACCATGTACCTGGGCAGCTTTTGAAATCTTATTGTATGGCCAACTAGATTTCATATTACCCGCCCTTCCAGGGTTGGCTCAAGAGTCTCCCCTGTGATAAATCATAGGGGATGAGGTCTTCCTGAGGAAGTTGGCTAACTGACCAGAGAGGTGTATGAGGCAGCTCTGCTACAAATCCGGTGGACATCATGATGATATTTCTGGTTTCCTCTCTCCCTCCAACAAAAGATCAACATTTCCCAATGAAAGCAATTTTTTTTTTGCTAGAGAAACTTCAGTATGACAGCCAAATATACACTATAAACTATTTTAAGCATCCCTACTTATTACAAAAACCCCACGTGCTTTCCACTCCAAACACAAACTCACCTTTTGCTCGAGTTCAGTAAAGCCAGAGTATCAAGGATGGCCATTAGTTTTGAACATAGACCTCTTGATCATGTAACGCCACATCACCTGGCTTAGAGCTTTACTGAGGAGCAGATCAGGCCTCTTCTCTCCCTAAAGCAGGTAATCTTCAGGATCTGGTCCATTCATGCATAACTAAGATATGTATTCACTCATTCTCCTGCATAATTTTGCTCTTTATTCTCACATCCTGAGAAGGCCTGAAATAGGCATTTGACATTTCAAAATGCTTTTCTTTTTAAGAAGAAACAGCAGCAAATCAAACAAATGTTATTTCAAGCAAATAAAGATCTTCGTTTTCTTTGGCTTCAGAATATTAACGATCACCTGGACTCAAGATTCATTTCAAGAGTGATGATGAGAATTTACTATAGCTCTGTAACTTGGCTTTTCTTGCTAGAAGAGTTTACGCAAACAATTTCAAAGCTTGACTGGAGAACCCGTCAGGATATTATTCTGGTCAATTATTTGCCACGCTAGAAATGCATCAGGATAATGACACAGTGAGGGATTGTAAGGCAATATTGTTTCCCCAGAAGCCTTTGTCTAACAAGGTAATTTATGACCTGTTCTGGAATCCAGTCTTTACAAAACCATAAATTCACACTTGTACTCAACTTCAAAGGGACCATTATCAGTAAAGGTGGCAGAAGGCATCAGACTGCTGCAAGCTAGATAAACAGATAAGTGAGACTTTCATGGTTTTCTCCTCTAGGTCTGCTAATAGGACAAAGGCACCTAAAGGTGCAGCTGCTGCTCGGCATTTGGCCCTGTTATTTGCAAAGTTCACCGCTGAATGTGCTACTTCCCTTTTACAAGGTGAGGAAAGCCTTACTCACTCAAGTGCAAAAACTGACAGCACTAGCAGAGCTTTGAAAGCTCTCTCAATAGCCCATCGATGCTTACCTAGGAGCCCATGCTTTCCTATGAACACAATGACACATAAAGCAAAAACCAAGAAACAATAAAAAACCCAGAGTCAGTGCTTTGCATCTTGAAGGAAAATAAAACGAAAGCCCTGCAAAGCAGCCAGCTTTAACTGACATGTGTATCCACAACTGGAAGACTTCTCAGGGCCCTTGCAGTGTTGCCCTCTCTGTAGCACTGGACAAGCAGCACATGTGTTTGCATTGGTGCTGCTAAGTTCGGCTAAACCCCTTCCCTGAAGGTGGGAGATCAGGGGCCTCTGGGGGAGTGCTGCACGCAAAAAGAAGGGCCAGATTTATACTCACCGCCTTTCAAACAAAAGCCTACCAATTTTGTGACAGTCATTCTTGTCACACTGGAAATTCACAGCCCCATACATTTGAAAACAATACTCGAATAATCCCATTTTACTGGAGCAACAAAAGGGTGGTAGGGAAAGCAGGCAGCTGTCCCAGGTGATTAACTGTTCTGGGTACCACCAATCTGCCTGATTAGCCACCCAGACAGCATGGGCTAGGTCAGTAGCTGTCGACAGAGAGCAGCGCCTTAGAAGTACTCCCTTGCTGACAGTTAAAACTCCCACCTACCCTGCCATCTCTTCTGGAGAGATTAATTAGTTAATGTTTGCACAGTGTTATGAAGATCTAAAGAGCTGAGTGCGATCATGGGTACTGACCAGAATTACTTCTAATTACTGTATTGGAAGTGAACATGGCATTGCTATGGAAAGGTGTGAGGGCACAGAATGAATGCTTTTTTTCTGTCCCAACTATCTAGCAGCAATAGTGCTCTCTAGTAGAGGAGCAGAGACGCAGCACAGAATTCGGATAGTGCAGGCTGCAAAGGAGGTGATGCACAGCATAAAGGGAGGAATTCAACTGAATAATGCCAATCCACAGAATATACACTACTCTAACCTAGGCAGAGAACTGCAGATACTCTCCTGCTGAGGGCCATTAATCTACTAATCATGTTTTTCATTCCAGAGTCATGCAGAACTGTCTTCTGATAGAAATTCAGTCCTTTCTGGGATGAGGCTGGAGGAGTTGTGCTCGCTTAAGTTCTCTGTGCTGAGAGAAATTTAGGCCGCTAGATTTGTATCCCTGGCAGACAAAAATACCTAGCAAAAATATTACATGTGATAAAATTATTGATGGATCCTGACCGAAGGGCTGGATGACAGGTTCAGTGCAAGCAGCATTTGCTAAGCTCCATGTTCTGGAAACCAGCCCTTAAACCTATTATTGTCCATGCTATAACTTTGTCTTTTTAGTTGAAGTTATTAAGACATCAGTGGCAAAATTAGCTGGTGTCCTTTAGACATTTCTTTGGCCTGAGTAGTCAAAGGAGCTTGTGCTGTCTTCATTCATGGACAAACTTTCTTCCTGGCACCAGATGCACAGTAGAGACCATGTCCAAGTAACTTTGAGGACAATGAAAGTTTTGCTAGGAACTTGATAGGCAGATTTAAATCTTTTGCCAATTCTCTTAATTTCTGCAGCATTTTCTGACATACTTTAGAAAAACTACTACCATTTTCTCTTGAAACTCTGGTAAAGATTGCCCGTGTTTAACTGACAGTACTCTACCCTACCAGAAAAGATGCCGGACCTCATGGAGAGGCACCTTGCCAGCTCCTGGGGAACTCTTGCTTGTCACAGTGACATTGTTCCCCCAGATAAGATGCTGTCTTTAAGGGGTCAAAGTTTGCTGCAAAAGCACGATGGCTCTAATGTTTGATATTGCAGTGGAAAAAAAAGAGTATTTGAAAAATATGCTCATGCTGCAAGTTGGCAGGACCTGGTCTCTTAGTCACAGCTCATCATCAGCCAGCTGTATCTGCAACTATACTCTCTCAGAACTCAGTCACAAATTTCCCACTTCATAGTTTGTTAAATAAAGGAAAACCAGTTGTACTTTAAGTGAGCCAAAAACCCTCTGGCATTAGAGAAAATGCAAAGTGGTGGGCAGCTGCAAATGATGTTGAGTACAAGTATTCCAGTAACAATTACTAATTCCCTACATCACAAATAATGGTTAACTTCAGTTTCCCTCCATGACTTCTACCTGTCCTTAAAATACACACCCATTCAGGAGGAGACTGCTGCTGTTCTCAGCAGTAGCCAAGAAGTTTTAATACTTGCTCGATAGCCAGTGTAAGCAAGACATAGTGACTTGGCCTCTTAATCTTCAAATAATAGCAAGAATCCCCGATTCATTAATCTAGGAACTGGTTTAGTGTTTTTTTTTCCTGCAGTTAAATAACTAAAAAAAAACCAAACAACAAAACCAAACCTTGACCAGGAACGCAGCCACATCCTCAGGATAAGAAACATTTTCTGTCCCATCTCACTGTATGGCTCACACTGCTGTTTCTTGAAAGGCTAACTCCCCACCTGAACCAGCACTGATGCGGTAGGACACCCCAATATTTGAAGCAAAGGAATGCTTATAGATAACGGTTAACAGCAGCCCTCATTCTGCTTTGGCAACCCCACTGGAATCCCGCTCTTCCTTTTTTTCTCTGCTTTCTCTGTCCCAGAACCCTAAGCAGCAGAATAATCTTTGCTACTGCTAAGGCTGAGTGATAAACTACCTTGTTATACATAACAGTTCCTACTCTAGCAATGTAGAACACAGACAGTAGTGTCACAAAAATAAGGTTATCAGATAACCTATTTCTAGCACAAATGGATTAGTCCCAAGACAATACATATACATATGTATACATATATATATATGCACGCTCGTGCTGGTTTTAGTGAATGCCCTTAAATCAGTTCCATCCTGTCAGCTTTACATTTTATATTTTAAAGCCTCCAAGTCTGAAAATGTTTATTGCTATTTGCATGTATGTTTTTAACATTGATGTGAATACCGAATATTCAAGCTGGTCAAAACAATAGAAGAATTGTATTTCTTTCCCGAAATTTTCAAATTAGCACATCGAGTAGTTGGTTGGCAAAAACAGAAGAAAGGAAATGTAATTTTAAACAATCATTAATATTTATGAATTTCCCTTCATTTCCTTAACAGCCAGCAATATACAGTTCACACTCCCAAAGAGATGTCTTCTCAAACCAAAGATCATAACTTGCTATTTGATTTGGAAAAAAACCCGCAAATAAATCCCAAAGCTTTATTATTTATCATTAATTTCTTAAATTCTTAGAGAATTTGTTTTTTCCCAGCTGGTACTACAGTTGGGCTTCTTTAAAATCTATTTTTGCCTTGAATTTATGTAAATAATTTGTCTCGGTTTAATACTAAACCATGGAACAGATATTTCTGTATCTTATCCTAGCGACTCATTTACAAACACTATGTCCGCTTCAGAAGAGGACAGAAGCCTTCATTATCAGCCATCAAATGCTAAATCCAATACTTCTATTGTTTCAACAATAAAAAGTCCCGCCTATCTCACTGGTAATAAAATCAAAACAAATCTTGTGCTGTAAATTTCCCATGTGCCATAGTCTGCTACCATCCCTTGTCAAAGACGAACAGATTGCAACATTTTGTAGTTTAAAGCCTGAGTTTTTATGAGTACATTGTTCCAAATGCCTTCCATGGTCCTCTCTTCTCCCCTGCTCACCCCACTCCCTAGATTACTTGTAAACTACAAGTCTTGATCCACGGGTTCAGCCCCTGTTCCTGACATTCTATTACATTACTTGTTTTTCCAACGTTGTTTCTTCTTTTTTTATGATTTAGCCTGGAATTTCACACATAAACTTAGGTCAGAGTCACTGTGTCTATAGCCTTCTAACCAAAAGGTCTGGAAAAATATCGGAAAAATGTTGAAATAAAGGTTACAAATATGAAAAGCAACATATCCATGAAAATGAAAAAATAAACAACAGCTCACAAACCATTTCATGAAACACTCAGAATCAAACCGTTATGTTTACAGACACTTTATAAACATTAGTTAAACCTCCCACCAGCCCAAAGAGGTACGTCTCAGCTGTAGTACCAGCTCAGGGACTGGACGAAGAGCAATCAAGTGGCATGCCCTAAGCGACAAAGCAGAACCATGTCAGAGCGAAAATGAGACCACCAAAGAGCTTGACCTCTACAGTCCTGTGCAAGCCACTGCAGCACGTGTCCTGTCTTACCTCCTAAAATTTCCTCCAGAGGAATTACTAATTTTGTAATATTTCTGCCCACATTTCTTTTGAATATTGGATATATTTACAGATTTATAAGTGCTGAAGCTGGGAGGAACTTCTGCCAAGCTCCTGCCTGGCCTCCTGTGTAACAAAGGCAAGAGCACCCCATCTATCAGCCTTTTGTAAGATGTAAAATTAGCAAAGGTTTCATCATAGCTATGTCTCCATCTCCAGCCACTGAATATGCATCCGTCTTACTCATCATCCCAAACTGTGATGGTACTGTGCCTTTCATAAAGCTACTACTCATGCTGAATTTTTCCACACACCATCACTTCTTCACTCTATGGGTAAAAAAGAATGAAACCGAGACCCGCATCCTGTTCTCTCAGTCTCCGAAGTCTTTAGGGAAAAGGAAGCAGCAGTGTTAACGCTAATAAAATGAATGAGCCCTGAAAATTTAGAAGTGACATAAAAATCATACATTCTGTCAATTTATTGTTTGTCATTTGCCAGTGGTCCAAGCTTATGATATAAATATAACTAATTTTTACTAGGCTTGCATTTCAAAATGAAATTTTTGGTGCAGGATATCCATTTTCAGTGGTGTTGTTGAGGAAACGTGGGAGGGTACAGTCATATGCAGACAGAGGAAAGACAGCTTGATCCCAGCTTAATGCCATCAAATGTTTTCTAGCAGGTTTTTCATGCAATCCTTGCATGCGAAGTCTCACAATATGGGGGGAGGAGTCATCCCTTTTCATTTCTGATGTGCTGTAGTGTAAAATCTTGGATTTGTATATAGGTTCTATTTTAAAGATATGAGAATTTGCTATTCATACAAGTAAACTAAAAACATTTCATACCAGTAGATACTTCCCCTCATAAACACACATCTCGGAAATTCACTCTGAGCTGACATACATACATACATAGAGGACTAGTGTGCAAACTGGGGACTCCAAATATATCGCCACAATATTTTTTGGAAAAAAAGTATAAAAATCATATTAGTAGACATTAGTCCTTCCTAACTAGTATTTACATATTAGGGTGATATCTGGTTCCTATATTTCTCAGTGAGGCAAAACTTCTTTCACAGCAGCAAAAATTTTGCTCAGGTAAAGCTTACATGATTAAAACCCTAAGGAGAAAGAAGACACCCTGAAGGCCTGTAAGCAACATATCAATCATTAACTGACAGCTCGTAGGAACTTACAATTGCCAGGCCACATGGGACTCTACTTGCCCACGCAACAGGCCAACCTCAGCTACTTTAATGCAATGAGCAAGAAATCTCCCAATGGGGAGATAAGGGATAATCTATCCCTGCCACTGCGGTCTCATCTCATCTCCTCAAAGACAGCCACACTGCTGTTGGAAAGCACTTTGGCTAAACTCAGTGTATTTAAGGTCACGCAAGTTGAAAAATGTTGCCAGACTGTTCAATCCAAGTGATCTAGTAGCAACAGGACAGACTCCAGGCACGCACACAGTTTGCTTCCTTATGCTGCAACTCACTAATCCCTGCCTTTGAAAACTCTCCATGAATGCTCAACCCCACGAGCAGAAAGACTTCAAACAAGCCAGTACAGCCTCTCACTCTCATACCATGCTTCATCTAGAAACAAATTCCATAAACCACAGGTTAGTCTACTCAGTGAAATCAAATGCTCTTGAATATCACTGGTCTCACAGCAAAAAAAAATGATTATTTCATTAACCAATGAAGTGTTTTGCTTTTAGCAATACATCTGGTATGATCCTTTTCTAAGAGACTAAAATCCCAGGAAAATTCAATGACAATTGAATTTGTGTGTCATATCACAAGCCATGTAGTCTTCGCTTTCCTTTCAGAGTCATCAGTTAACCTGATGTTTTCTTTTGCAGTTCAGTATACAGTTGTTTGGGTTTTTGTTTTTTTTTTTTTTTTTTTTTTTTTTAAATCGATACAGGCTCTCATCTTTACTTATACAAAACAAAATGCATCTAATACTATGCAGCAATTCGCACTGCTTTGCATCAAAAAGATTACCATTAAAATTATTCTATGACAGACACTACCAGAGAAGTGAAGGGGAAAGCTTGTCAAATGCTTGCAAGCAGTGGACTTATGAGCATATAAAGCAAAAAAAAAAAAAAAAAAGGAAAAAAGGAAAAAGAAAGGAAGCTTTACAAGCTCCCAAACTGCAAGTTCTAAATGCAAACAGCCAGCATTCAAATGACATTAGCAAGGAGAAAACCAACCCTGAGCAGCACTATTCTCCTGAAAGGAGTAGGGAAGTTAAGGCTGTTTTTCATGGTTAAAGAGAAAGAAGTTAGGCCTTCCCCTGGGAGCAGCTGTGATCTGATCACCACCAACAGATATAATACCAACATCCACAGAATTCCCATTGACAAGCCAATGCATCACTGCTTCCCACATCTTGTCTGTTAGCTTACTGAGCACAGGGGTTGCACTCTGAGTGCCTGAGTGCCACAAATCACAAGCTAAAATAGTTCTGCCTCTTCAAAGGGGAAGGAAGAAGATTGGGGGGTGGGGGGGAGTGCACAAGAGGGAGGAGAGATGCTTGAAGTGATTTACGACCCCCCTTCGAGAACAAGCCAGACATGGACAAAGTTTTTTTGCACCTGGACCATTATGAGGCAACAAGGATGATCTCTCAAGGAGCAGAAGACATTCAAATGTACAAGTCAAAGACTAGGATGATTCAATTTTCCCTAGGATCAGCCCAGCTTAAAGAAACGAAAAATTCTGGGGAAAAATATACATCTCCTCTCTCTTTCACAGAGTAAAAGGGAAAGGAGATTAGAAAACAAGGGGTCTTGTGTATTCAAAGTGCTAATTCAGAACTTCTCTCTCTAAGGCACTCATGAAACATTTTAATTGTCTGACTTTGCATTCAAAAACCTTGTTTGCAACTCTTAATTGCAGGCAGCTTTGAACCAATAATTGAAATGCATGACTTGTGGGGCCTGCTTAAACAATTATAATGTGCTTTGCCAATAGGTGCTTTGTCCCATTCTCCTCCCCCCACCTATTTCATAATGAAAATGAGCTAGCATGATATTTGGAGCAAAGTTAAAACCTTGCTAATTTGCAGCACTGAGATCTGGGACTGTGACAGTGGCCGTACCTGTACAACTGCTTATATCAGCAAAAAATACACTAATAGTTCAACTGAATGCAAAGAAGACCTTTTCATTTTCTGCTGAGAGCAACCCACTGGGAGATTCTTTTCTAAATACAAATCCTTCATATGTCTGTTAGTTTTGCATTTCCTAAGATTTATGAAGCTATTTTCCTGAAAATTCCCTTTGTATAACTTAAGCAGAGTCTCTCATAAATATATACAATCTTTCCAAGTGGAGTTTGAAAAACAACTTGAATAAAACCATATCCTTTTCAAAAGACACAAATTATTTTGCCATGGTGGAGTCAAAACTGTTCTAGCGAACTTATTGTATTCCTAAAGCTGTAGTAATCTGCAAAACTGAGTGTGTTAATGATGAATTCGACATCTATCCTTAACCAGAAAATAGACATCTCATCACGCCTATCCCTCAATTTAAAAGTGCCCTTGTGAGAAAAGTTAAATTGGTTCAGTTCAAATTATTCAAAGTCATAACCTAGAATGGTCTCATTTTATACTGCTCTGGTTTTACTCTATTGGAAAGTATCTTAGCTGTTTATATCCAGATGCAGTGTATTATTCGTATTTTCATGTCTGAATACATGACTTTTAATCCAGGTCTGGAAATGATTCAAGTGTATTTAAAACACCATCTTACCTCAGACACTGGTTGGTGCTGGCCGCAGACAGGACGGAGGCTCTAAACTAGTTCTTAGAATATTATTTTCACTTAAGTCTGTCGAACTGTTTATGCGCTGACAAGCAGTGCCGAGTAACACACTTCGCAGTTGAGAATGCTACACATTTGCCAAAAGCAGGACTGCATGTGTTTCAAGGAGGGAGGAGAGCAACTAATGAAGCACTCATTCCCTTTTAACTCAATTTCCCCACTACATTTAGACTCTCAGCTGGGCACAGGCAGTTTGGACAGCTGATAATCACGGTCACTCAGCTTCCTTCACCTCCAGCACAGGTCCCGGCCTTGAGCAAACAGATCTGGAAACTCCAGGATTTAAGTTAAGAACATAAAATCTAATTTAATGGAAAAATCAAACTGTAACTGTAAATCAAATTTAATAAAAATCTAATCTAATCAAATTAGGCTACTAAGGGCTGTTCTAGCTGAGCTCCAGAAGCTGGAAAAGCTGCAAGAATTTTAAACAATACAGAGACATGCAGCATCCAACCATCTGCCGCTACAAGGTAAAGACCTTCTGTTGCTATTGCTCCTAGCTAACACGCTAAGAAAACAGGAAAGAAACTTTCCGTAGGCACAGTTTTGTACTTCTTGCTTTAGAATCCACGGTGCAAGAAGACGACTATCTTGTTTTCCCACTGGTATTAAAAAGCATGAAAAGGATTCAGAACCCTGCAGGATTAGACCATTTGCATTTTAGCAAGTAAACTTCACCGAGACTTTAGAAAGGTGAGTAAGCTAGTTTGGGTTTTATCCCCAGTGCCACAATTCCAGACTAAATAAACACCTTCTGAATATCTTGGTATAAGGAACCCACCTTATCTATAGCAAGCACAGGTATAACTTCCTTCATGCAAGTAAAAAATTTGCACATATGCATTAGCAAAATTTAAGCCCAAGTTTATAAATCACCACACAAGTTTATGGGGCCACATAACAGTTTTGTGATAATTATAATAAATGCAAGCTCTGGCAGGAGTTTAATAACTCACTCTGAAAACGCTTCCCATGTTCACTACCCATTTCATTGGCTACTCCCATCAATAATCCCTCTAACATAAAACCAAGGTCAGCCAAGCAACCAAAACACTGAAAAAAGATGCTGAGAAGATCAAATTCTTACAAGCACCAGGGCCCGATAATTCAGTTTCAGAGTACAGACGATAACAAAACCAGAAATGGCACAACTGAAACCCATTCTCCTAATAAAGTCAGCAATGGAACAAATCTAACCCACAGTTATTCACTCTGTGATTCTCACAGTGTGTCATGCGATACGGGCCTGTCAATGTGGCATTTCATTTGTGGTTTAATCGGCCAATGTGGGGCACACTATGAACAAAGTAGCAATCATCCCCCTCCCCAGTAAGTACTGTAATGGCATCATTTCCATAACAAACTCATCTTTCACCAGCATGGGACCTGGATATTTGAGTTCCCTCTCAATATGCAGCCAGTTCTCAGAGCCAGCTGTATGAACATGCAAGTCTGCAGCAAGTCACAAGAGACATTTTCATAAAATTATTCCATTAGTCACTAGGCAAAGGACTGTGACTATTTAATCCAGAGTTTTACTGCAACGCAGGTTATCAGTCAGTGAAAGCTGTCACTCAGAAAAAGAAACTAAAATTTAACACGTGCTTTAGGAGAGAATCTGGGTGCGAGTTCCCGGGTGGTGTAAGTCTATCGAGATAAATACAGTTAATGCTAGCAGAGGTCTTATCTCTAGGCACTCAGTAATGGAGTCTTTCTGTATTTACTATCTGTATTTTAACACATTCCGTTCAGATTGTGTTTTTGCATGGACAAACTGAAATGGGATTTTCTCCGTCCCAAGACAGCAGGACAGCCACACATACTAACATATAGCTTAGAAAGTGCATTTCCATGGTAGGAGAAAACTCACCGTAGTAAACTGGGCAAATAAAGGATTACACTACAGAGCTGTGATAGAAAACTACTGTGTGAAAGTATTTTGTGAGAAGAAGCGTGGCAATAATCTGTACTTTCAGATTCCTTTCCAAGGTCAGTCCCTGATCCCATGAATCAAGCCCACTTAAGGGAATTCCTGCTGACACCTAGAGCTATGCCTTCAGAAAGCACAGGCTGTACAGTTGCATGAACAGACAAGAGTTTTTTTCACTTAAGAAAAGCATTGTTTAAACGTTAAGCTAGCTAAATATATTAAGCTGAAAGCATAAAAAAGTTTACCATATGAGTTGCTTGGTACAGACCCAAATTTTGAAACTTGTTTAGCGGACAATTTCCCATGAAATTACCGCAATTTCACACAGGTAATTTAGTCTCACAGTTAGGTCCATGCACGCCATTTTGAGCATTTGGGCCTCCTGTTTCCTTATCGCTTCCTCCAAGCATCGATAAAGCACCTCATTGCCAAAGTTCAAGAGCATAAAATGTGAAAGAGGGGACCACACCTGGCTAGATGTTGTCCCTGGCTGAAATCAGAAGACGGGAGCAGGAGAATTAAGCAAGCAGCTCTGGGAGCAGCAGAGCCAACAAAGCTTGGCCAAAGATTAATCTCCTTCCCAAGATTTGAGCAGCCCTCTGGATTTGCTGCTGTCTAATAATGTTTGGAGTTTACGCCAAGTTCTTACTCGGAATTTGGAGCTTGCTGACAGCGTTATTAGGGTTTGTTTCCCGTTCTCAAAAAGCTTACAGGACTTCATTCTACTTAAGAACGCTTCAGGTTTGATGGTCATTGACCCACAGATTCGAAATTTACAAGGGAAGATTAATATACTGACGGAAGAGTAGAGAATGGCATAAATTCACAGATGGAAAAAAACTCCTTACTTCCTTACGAAACCAGACTAAAAGAAGAAAGGATAGCAAATCAGAGGTTATGCTGAAAGAGCTCTATTCTCCAGTCAGCATGCATCCTCTGTCCACATTCTACAGCCTTGACTATTGATGTACCTCAGTATTAGTATCTGAGTGTAGATGTCTCATTTGTCACAAATGCAACAACCCACCCACTACTATCAGTAAAGCTTTTATATCAGGGGATAGGTTGGGCCACCACTCCATTCAGATTTTTCAGTAGGATTAGCTTGATTTAGGTTCAACATATGTAGAAGTAAATCAGTTATTCCAATAGAATCTGTATTGCTAATAAAACAACCGCTCCATTAATTTCAGGAAAGTTGAACTCTAATTACAATAAGACTCAAGAGCTTTCCTTTTGATTTGTAAGGTGCACATCAGCAATATTTTTCTGTGCAAATATTTCACTTTTGTGCTTTATCTAGTATTCCAGCTACCTAGTAGCCAGAATAGTTCCTCTGAGAAATGTCTGAAATCTTGCAAAAGCTTGTAATTACAAATGAAAAAAAAGAAGTATATTTATGGTGCTGATGAAACATTGATCTAAAATAAATACAAAGTATTTTAAGATTTTTAGGTCACTTAATACCTTAGAACAATAAATTATAAAAAGCTTGCTTTACCTAAGAATTTAAACTAAGTTCTCTTCCAAGTGAAATTTCACATGCCACACCAGAGAAATTTTAGAGGGTGAAAAAAAATAGGCATTTTTACATTAGAGCAAGATGATCTTTCAACTAGAGATTTGCAAGAAGCAAAGTGGGGTGAGTTCAGCCTAAGGATCATATTGCTGAAGAGCGAATTTCAATAGAACCAATTAAATGAAATGTATCTCCAAACCACAAGAAAAATTCATATCCTGATTTGGATTTGGGCATGTAGTAGGATACAATACCTTTACACCAAAGCAGATTTCTAAAACAATTTTAAGTATGCAGCTGAGGAAAAAAACACTATACCTTGCAAAATTATGTTAACAGAGCAGAAAAGAGAAGCAGGATGACAAGTGCAAGCAGAAAGCAAGCAATGGCCAGCTGACTGGCCTAATTGCCAGTTTTCTGTCCCATTCATGCATGCTATGATTGTTTCAAAATGGCATGAATTGACAGTGCTCTCTTAAATTTCTCAAAAAATAGGTTTGGAATGAAAATGCCAACAGTTATTATAGCTCAGGTGCCTGAAGCAACAGAATTATTGCTGAGGTGTTTAAGTGGCATGTGATTTTCTGTTTTATTTTCATAGAGAAGTATGATTTTTGAAGTAACTGCTGCAAGTGATGTGCAAATTTTGACACATTTTGCATGACAAGTGACTAGCCCAGTGGTACATCTGCAGATCAATAATAGTACATTTCAGATACCTGACTAGTGGGTGTTTGGAAGGAGAAGGAAAAGGTTTGCAATTATGCCCAGCAGCAAAGTGATTCCCAGAGGCTTTTGCTCTCTACATTATCGAGCACCTGAACTGCTTTTATGGAACAAACTCAGATAGTATTGGCAATACCCTGGTGTGAAAGGTTTGGGTACGTAAAAGCAGAAGTCAAAAATATATGGCTTCACTGATTTTAAAACATTCACAGATAACCTAATAGTTTCCATATTCCAATAGGACATGAATTCAAATTTAATTTAATACGCTACCCTAAATATATCAGGAAACTAGCTTTAGTTCCACCAAAATTCTCTCGAGATACAAAGGCACTCACCTCAAACTGATTTTTCAAAGAACTGGCTACGTCAAAACAAAAGAATAGGTACCTCAAGCCCCCTTGGATTTATTAGGAAACAAAGTACTGAAAAAACATATCACGAGCAAGAGCAGCAAGAAACACCAGTCTTTTGACATGTAGTGCAAATGGCAAATAGTTTCTATTTCTAGAGAAGCCTTCTGGAATACTGGAAGCCCAAAGAAAGCTTGATAGTTTGCATTGCAGAGTTTCTACTTTCTTCCTCATGGGTATCTTCCCCTGAAAGGCCAGAGAGAATGTAGAAACTTTCAAAAAAATCCTTAATCCCAAACATTTTTTTTTTCTTCTGCAAAAGGAAGGAGGTAAAATCTGTGGAGATTGCAATGGGCTTCATATGTAAAATGCTATGCAATTTTCTCTGCTAACATTTTTTAAACACAGAAATTTACTGATAAATCTTGGTGTGCCTCTGTGAAAAGCAGATATGCAAGTGACCAATGCAAAGCAGTTCTAAAATAAGACCATATCTAGTCTGACTGTATCTCACAGAGTGTTCCCTATAAAAAAAATTAATAAAAATTGAACCATTTTAAATAAATATGTTCATGTTGACAGTTTATTTTATGAAAACAAAAATCATAATTATGTTACCAAAATGAGAAAGGCTATACCTGTCAAAATATCTCAGCAGAATAAAAGATTTCTTCTTTACTTAATCATTTACTGTAATTTCATTTCAGTCAGAAGAATAAAAAAAAGAGATGCATCAGGTCAGCTGGTGAAGAAGGTTTGAATAGAGTCCCTGATTTTCTGGGAGTTGCTGGCAAATGACTCGCTAAGTCAGGAGAGGCACAATTACCTGGTGCTATAGACAAGGCTATGGCACAAGAGGAATGAAAGGAGTCCGCCTACTTCGGACTTCAGCAATACAGCATTTATTTACTTCTTAGAGTGAACGAACACAAGAACAGCTGAATTACTCCTTTTTAATTCACCACTATACCTCTGAAGCAGCACAGGCAGGGACAGAGTTGAGCTGAAGGACAACAGGATGAACTTAAATGCAAGAAGTCACAATTTATTTGTCCCTAACTATAGTTCTATCCTACCTAGAAGCAGCACAGTAAATTCTCTTACTTTCCACTCAATAAAGTGCTTTGTAGAAGGGTTTTATAACATCACCTTCTAAGCCTGTTCGTCTTTGTTGCTCTTTTCTCTTCAGCCTTTCTCGCACAACCTTTCCATATAAATTTACTAGGAAACAATTTATAGTACTACCATCAATAATTCTTTCTGTACCATTGTAAATATGCACAAAGGTTTAAAAAAACGATAAGGCAAGTTCGGGCCCCAAGGGCCTGTGTTAGTTATTAAAGTCTTTATACTTATTACACTAATATACTTTAATGCATATTTTTAAAATACATTATTAAGAAAGATCAAAGTGGAACAAAGAAACAACTCTTCAAAAAACACCTACTTACATATTCTAAATAAGAATAAAAGCCAGTTTGTTCTGATAATAGTGTCCAAAAAAACTTAGTTTTCAAGGAATATCTAAAGCACTGTTACCTTTAATTCGCTTATAATTTACTGATATCAAAGTTCACAGCACCTGGACCAAAATGTACAGTGCAATACAACTAAAACAAAGAGTTTCAAACCATCCAAACAGAGAACAGGCATTCTGTCATCTCAGCATTGAAAAGAGAGCAAAAGGGTTTCTCAAATTTACTGTTATGAATAAGCCCCTCTTCCCCCCTCCCCAGTTCTTTAGCTCCTTGTATGCAGGCAGGACTCTGGGCCAGCACGCTGGCACATCCTTCATGCTAGCTTCTTGTTCTTTTCAATTTACTATTTAATTTACAAACAAAGTCATGACAGTTGATGTGACAGCCTTGAAAACATGAGCCAAGAGCCAAAGAGGTAATATCTGCCAGCATCTGGCAAAGCCTAACACATGGCTCTGAGAGGACTGTTTCTAAGGGTGCTATCTATCAATGCCAACTTCGTTAAATATTTTGTTGACCATGAAAACATGGAAGACAAAGAGGAAGATCCACATCAGAGAAAATTCCATAGGAGAGCTCGAGTAAATGCAATCGTGCTGCGAACGTGCAGTTAACCTACTTGACTGCTATGTGCATGAGTGGAGTTCATCTCACGGGAGAAAGACGAGGGGGAAGTAATGGGATAGGATAGACAGAGAGAATGAAACTGGTGTAAAAGGAGCTAAGGAGGTGGTGAGATGGGACAGGAACAGACCAGAGAGGCCAGAAAGGAGGCAGCAATTCACGGGATGCAGGCAAAAGAAACTACTAGAGGTCCCACCATTTCACTGCCCTCACATGGAAGCAAAGACTCCTCAGACATTACCACTTCTCTGCTTTATGCTGCTTTGGCAACAGTGCCTCTCAATTACCGGCTGCAGAGAGAGACAATTTACTACTGCCATCAGCTACAGTGTTAATGTAGTTAGTAGAGTTCTATATGATGGATATAAACACGACAAGCAGATTACAGATTGACCATGGGTGAAGCAGACTAAAAGAATTTCTGTTATCTCAGGATGCCACTAGAGACAAAGCAGAAAAATCAGAGACATGACATATCAGAAAGACATAACATACAAAAAATGGTATTGTGAAATCTTTCAGGCTTACAAAACCAAGCCTTCAGAGCTTGTTTAGCACAAGGGGAAAGACTGCCCATACAGAACCTGCTTAATTCCTCCTATGCATACGCATTTGAATCTTTTATTTCTTTTAACTATATGTATGTCTCTTCCTTAAAAACGTTTGTGTTGTGCTTTGAGAGTATTCTTGTCCACTAGACTAGCTTTAGAAGTTGCAGTGTCATTTCTTGCTGAAGTTGGAAAGCATTAAAAAAAAGGGTGTTGGAAAAAATGAAATGAACAATTGTTGATTAATGAGTCTGAATTTGCTTTGGGGAACTGGATTCTATCCCCAACCACCACTAAGTTCCTTAGCAAAGGAAGATTAAATCAGACTTTGAAGAGATGCTTTTTCATAGCACATCCTTCACTTCTAGATTCATTATTTGAGATTTCAAAATCTTATTTGCCGAAATCTTCATTTGTGCCCAAAATCAATGGGAGATGTGTCTAAATACAGACACAGTATTTAATACTAAAGAGGATAAAAAATAAGGTCTTTGCATCTTGAATTGTGCATGCAAACTTAGAGATTACTTTTTAACACTCTGTACCTCAACTAGTAATCTCTATAATGGGGATAATCCTATTCATTCACTTCACAAAGGTGAAAGCAATTTCATTAATGTTTGAAAAACTGAGTAGCCCCCTGGGTAAATTAGTCATTCGCTCTTCAAAGCAAAGTTTGAAAAGCACATACTAAATAAATGTGTCATGTTTGAATAAGGAAAATAAGCTACTAAATTGCAAACATCATATATTCTGGGCCCTGAAAATGGCCAGGATCTTGTGGAAAAATAAATACTATCATGATACTCATGCACATATAACGCTAGCACTATCTACCATAAAGGTAAGGAAAGTCAGCATTCAGGGTTTGACTTAGCAGCTTGGTTATGGGTTTTAACGTAGCTTCCTATGTGATACAGATCAAAACCCTACACCTGGCTAATCACAGTTCTAGCAATATTCCTTATTTTTTCTCAGAAATAACTCCGAAAAGAGAGTACTGCCATGTGAGACAGGAAAAGACCACCTAGTGGGACAAACCTCTTCCATGTCTATTTAGCACTATTTCCTGTTTGGTCAGCATCCTTTAAACCCTCCCTCTGTGTGTGTCCATAAAATGCTGTGGTATCTCAATCTCATTTAAACCAGCTACTTACTTGTCTTTGCCTCTTAACTCCTCCCTAGCATTTACTACCCTTTGCATTACACAGTTCTTCCTGAATCCCCTTCATGTACTTAAAGTCATCCTTTCCAGCATTCTTAACCTTAAACTTGAACTTCTATCCAACAGGAGCACTACCTCACCCTTCCTCATACTCCATGGCCCTCAGCTCTAGCCAAAGCCCTGCCACTTACCCAAAGGTTACTAGAAATCCTAATCTCACAAAACCCCCCAAAATAGGTGACATGACAGGGTCAGTAAAACCCTTAGTGCCTACAAAGTAAGTTTTGCTTAGTTTTCTTTCTGAGATACAAGAGACACCTAAAATAAATCAGGGAAAAAATTAAATTAGTAAAAGGCTATTTCTTATGGGATAGTAGCTGACTAATTTGGTAGGTCAGAAGGTAATAACCTTTTCCAGGTTAGATATTTGTATCACTACCACATATGGACTCCCAAGCATACTAGTGAATAGACTGCTAGCGGTGTACAATGAGACTGTGATGGTTTGTATATTCCAGTGCCCAGAAGGGAATAGTACAACTGCAGTAGGGCTCATTGGTATCAAACATCTCCCCATTTACACCTTCAGAGCCAGGAAGAATGAGCTGGATCTAGTGACTGTGGCAATGATGACCTAATGAATATCAGGGAAACATGAAATTCAGCAATGAATGTTGAGATAAACATGAAAGGTCTCATTGAAAGTGACCATGAATCCTCCTGCAGATTTCAGCAAGCTTTGGATCAGGCTCTATTAGAGCAACCCCCAAGGTCTAACTCTGGTGACCAGTTTCAAGGCTCCTGCCCTTTATTTTATCAGTTGCATTTTGCTCCGGCTCATGACCTCAGTAGCAAAAGCCAAGGTTCCCACTTGGAGACACTCCACTTTCACAGAAACACAAGACGTGACTAATTTAGTATGATAAGCAAAATACAAAACTCAAGGTATAATAGTCACACTCTCTACCATGTAAGCCATTTCATTTAAAAATGAGCATAAAACTAAGCGCAGACAAGAATAACTTTCATATCAGAAGAAAAATGTCACTGGTATAATAATAATGTAAAATTAAAATATTAGAATCAGCTAAACTTAGAAGATAGCAAAATGAATAATATATGCAAGTACAATCCAGAGTTCTGTTTTATGCATACAAGGGGAATAATTAACTGATCTGGAAACATGTAAATGAGGGCTTAAAAGCATTTTCAAAACAGCACATCCAATTTCAGTTACACACGCAGAAGTTGCTACATTATAATAATTAGATTTTTTTTCACAAAAGATTTATTTATTTTGAATAGGAGTATTAAATATTATACTAATTACTAGTTATTTTACTTTGTACCCAGGGAAAAGGAATGAATATTCATTAATTCCTCAAGCTACCAAACCCCAAAAGACCAGACAGATTCCAGCATAGCTACTGATAAGTATGGAAAATGTTTGGTATAAAATCAGGCTTGTTTCACAAATCATAGCTCTGTCTTTTTCACATGTTAAACGCACTGCAAGAAGCAACAGAACAACAAATAAAACCAGAATAAATCAGTGTCTTTCCTTTTACTTTTTAATTGTCTTTTTGTATAACGCCCTCAAGAAAGCTTTTTATTAGTATTATTTTGGAAATATTATATCCATTTTGCTGTGGTAGGAAAGGTAAAACAGCTTATTCTGGAGATAAATAATAATCAAAACGTCTTCTGCTTATTCACCTGCTTGTTATTTTTTTATAGTGGAAGACGCTCTACTGGCTTCCTATCATCATCATAGCAACTGCAGGAAAGACACCTGTCCCTCAGATACGAACTGGCATATAATAATCACATACTTCTCAGCAGCACGTCAGAGTGACTGTCTAGCTTAAAGACAAGAAATCCATTCAGATTCCATGCTCTATTTTTATTTGTTAAATTAAGACCAAAACTTTTCAGTGAGGAATGATTTGGGGATTCACAACTTTTGGAATGCCCAAGTGGAGATACTGTACAGGTGCTTTATTTTTCAGAGATTGAACACATGGCGATTTCTGAAACTAAGCCATTTCAGGGCATTTCCAAATGGCTGTCCAACTCAAGCTGTGAAAGTTATTTTAAAAGTAACAGGTTACCAGCTTGGTAAATGGCTGACTAAGATGAAGGGAATCAATCAGTCACCAGAATCAGAGCAACCATCAGGCTAAATCACTGAAGAGCTTGCTGCCTGCTGTCAGCCAGTGTTTGGACTCTCTCCACATGTGGATGGATAACCCTTTCCAGGCTCCTCTAAAGACCAGCCATGCCCACCTAAAGACCTTTAGAGTGGTCAAAGACAAAGACAAGAGTGAAACCATCTGCCTGTAAGTTAATTTAATATTTACGTTGTAAGTCCCATTTGTGTTTTTTTCATTCAAATCCAGAACAGTTGCAGACCAACTAAATTTATTTCTCAAACTAGGCCTAAAACTTACTGGAATAAGGTTGACTCTCGACAACTTCTCAACGGAAGGCTGCATGAGTTTGGATGCTTTCTGTTACTCCAACAGTAACTATTTTGCTCTTCATTTTAAGTTGTCTTTATTTTACAGCTATATACAGTGCTAGATGAATTTTAACAAGCATAGTTCAGAATCTAACTGCTGACATAATAGCCAACCCATTACTTCATATTTTTTTATTAAAACGTGACTGTTTATTAAAACATCATGGAAGAATTCCCCTCAAAATTCATGAACGGCCTCCACGTGTTTCTAAGAGGGCAAAATTTAGAAAGGAGATAATAAATGCCTTAAGAGAATTCTTACTTCAGCTGAAATTTAAGTATTTACACTTGGCACTTTGAAATCAGTCTACAGTTTCACATTTAGATGCTTGCAAGGAAGGTTAAAATCTCTTATTTGGATGCTCAAATTGATACAGACATTAAAAAGTCCCTCTGCTCCCCATACACAGGATCTATATCTGATCTGGTCTAGTGATTTAGACGCAAGATTTACACAGCTTTGCAGAGTGTTTGATAACGTACCTGAAATATCTTTTTGAGCAGCACAAATCTCCTATTGATTTTCTCATTTTACAATAACCCAACTTGTGTTCTGTCTTAAAGACACCTTACACTCCCCCCGCCTTGTAATTAGAGTGTAAAATAGCCTTTCTTCTGTTGACTGTTTGCACATTGTTTTCCTTATACTTCTACAAAACATAATCTCTCCTGAGTTTAAAGAATGAACACCATATCATCTGTTGAGGAATTCATTCATGTCATTTTATATATCACACGGAAAAAGTACACTGAAAAAAATTAATTACCATATTAGAAGAAAGTATGTATGTACTAAAGCTAAAATTACATCCAGTCTCTTCAGAAACGCCGGCCTTCTGGGAGCTGAAAATGCCTATTTTGAGTCCGGAACTGGACTAACTCGTACCACAATGAGAAGAATGAGGATTTTTGTTTGTTTGTCTTGCCTGAACTAACATCCAGAAATACAAACACATTAAATTCCAGGCATTAATTTCACATTTCACATGCAGTTACCAATATATTTGAACCAACTCTAGTTTAGAGCAAATCATGGAAGCATACAACATAGTGTCTAAAAATGTGTAATCAGGATTACCGATGTGCGTTAAAAGTAAACTGATGCCAAATTCTTTTCATCTTGGCATTATGTCCTCAAATGCTAACACTCTAATTCAGGGCATAAGCCCCATTCCTAAACATTTAAATGAATGCTAAAGTCCTTTCCTGAACAAGAGGATATGTGAAGAACTGTATCATAGAGTTAACCAACTATTTCAATTAGTCTATTTTTTAAAAAAAACTTTCCTTGTTCTTTTATACTCATGAGGTTGATTTATGACATGCCATGATTGGTAGGAAACAATACTATGACATAAAATGTATCATTAATATTTTAAAAACCTGTATGATATATCTGTATGGATAAATAACATAAAAGAAACCAATTAAAACAAAGTCACTGAAGTATAAATAATATAAAAAATAATAATTCAGTAAGCTACTGAAATAAAGTAATAATTAAAGTATTTACCATCAGACTAAACAATGCAGTCAGGACTGGGTTAAGTGAGCTGTGTGCACGCAGGGAGGATACACTGGTCAGAATTATCCTTTACTAATTTGAGGTAGTACTATAAAACATGCACTGAAATATTTCAAAGAAAATGTTATTATATTAAATGTTACCTTTTTCTGCTACTCAAGTAGTTAATTATTTAAACTGTTACAAGAAAGAGAATCTAGATTCACACACTTGTAATGACTAGAAGGATATTTAAAATTCATTACAGTACATTAAACTTCCACTGATTAGTTAGCATCACTGCAAAACAAATAAATAGTCAATTTGCTTTGATCAGCAGAAATTCTGATAAAATCAGCAAAACACCAATTAAAATGTGAAAAATGTCACCTACTGTCATTATTCTAATGGAACTAAGACATATAAAAGAAACTGATTCAATGTTTATTTTCATATCAGCTGTGTCTTCAAACTGTAAATCATTACAGCTTTCACTTGCATCTCTTTCTCACAACCCCAGAATTAATTCTGTAGATGGATTTACTACGGACCGCATTGTACTAGAATAGACTATCCTATCATAAACAGAATAATAAGGTCTTGCTGCACTTCTATGAACTCCTGTTGGGAGGGGCAGTGGGGAGTAGCAATTCACTCAGAAATATGAGAACAGAGATGAAACTTGACATGTGGGATTTTTGCCTGAAACTTTGTTCTTTGGAAGCAGGTGGAAGGGAATGAAATGATTAAGCAGAAGTGCTATATTTACAGTTACACCTATTTCTTATTTATTGAGTTCCTAAGCTTTGAGGCCCTGAGCCTGCAAATAACCACACAGTTGCCTGTAAATTGGCTAGAACACTTGGAAGACAGAAGACAAACTCTCGGTAACTGGCCTGCAATTTTTAGCAACCCTAACTTTAATTGAATAAGGAGATTTCATACAGATGAACAACTCTTATACCTACACAAGTTTCTGACAATGCCAGTGCTTCTAATTTTACTTATATAATCTTCAGCTGGAGTGATTGCTAGGTATCCAACTAAGACAATTTGGGTAAATCATTTGGGATCCTGGCTGTTTCAACTGAACACAGGCTGAACTTTTCAAGCATGGCTATGCATTGATTTGACCAACTGCATACTTCCTATCACCTTAGAAGCCTTGACAGCTCTCAGAAAAGAGAACCACACCATGTATCCTACTTACCAGTTGCCCACAGTGGAGCGTGGGGAACACGAAATGAAAAACTGTGGCCTACTAGCAATAAAAGATGATTAGTGTTTATACTCTTTCCCTGGGAGGTCATTTTGGTCAGACACCTCTGGGTGAGACAGTCCCCACCGTGAAGTGTTTCTTTATGCACACATACCAGTTTGTTCCTGGCTTATTTGCCTTTTAAAACTCTGAATTGGGAATTTTTCATTGTACCTGGAATGGAAACTGAGCAGAGTTTATACTTGATCCACTGTCATCACTCAGCCCCCTACTGACTACTATCAGCAACAGCTGGCACTTGTTTAGAGATGAATCATGGACTTGCAACTGCAGGAAGACATAGCTCTGTAATAAAACACCAGCTAACAGGGAATTAGAAAGCTCAGTCACAAACACATACTTCTCTTGCAGTGGAGTTCCTGTGAGAGATTAACTCTGAGTGCCCTTGCAAAACAGGATTCCTCTATTGGAGAGACTTCAATGGAGGGAAACCAATGATTTGGCACTAAAGAGAAAAAAAAACAAAAAACTGTCCCAGGTATAAAGAAGTCAGCACAAAGATAAGAATAGCTGGCGTGGCAGCTTAAGAGACATGAAGAGAGAAAAGTCAGAATTTAGTGTAAATGCAAAAGAAGGCAGAGTGCACAGCACCTTGAAGAAAAATAAGTAAACTAACCTTGGAGTCAATGAAGGAATTCAACAGTGAAGATCTGTCAAGTTATAGGGTATAGCTCTTGAAACAACCTTACAAGGTAATTTCTCTTTTCCCAGCTCTCATTACCCTTCCCGTGACAACAAAATTTGCCCAGATGGCGCAGCAGCAAAGAAAAACCACTACATAGCTTCCTGAGTTGTGAGCTCAAAGGCTTTGGCCCAAGGCTTGCTTTGTCTCACCACCTGCAACTGCGGCAGGCAAAAACACGAGCAAGCTAAGCTGATGGCTAAACACAGTACATATATGTACTGCCCTGCCACAGTCAGTCTCAGGTTGCCCTGAGCCTTTTAAGTTCATTAATTTTGGTCTCATGAAAAATCAATAGATGCCATAACAGTTCTTTAGTTGATGTTTTGATTTCTACTGAAGGATCATAGTCTAAGAACAGATAGCCCGTATTCATACTGTAAATAAAATCCAGCTGCTGACCACAATCAATAGGAATCAACTAGACATTTTTGTTTCATTTTTTCTTTTAAGCAGCAAGGGAAGTAGGGTTTATTTGCACAAATGCTTATGATCCAGCACATTGTAATGTCTGAACTAATTCTTCATGATGGCCCAGATCTATTTGAACTTAAACAAGTGCACAAGAACGCCAAAAAAAGGAAACATCAATATATTCATCTGCTTTTCTAGTTGCCAGTCTTCACGCTCGGTTTCAGGTCATCATAAGGCCAGGAAAATACAGTCATGGGATAGAGATCACGTACTGTAAAATGCACTCCACATCATGAAGTCGTATCACCAGAACAAAACATAGCCTTGAGTCATATGCAGCTACTAATTAATGGGGTTTGGGTACAGTCAGGAAAAGGTGGGAAAGTTTACATGTTTTCTGCTACGTGCTTTTTCTGTGTCCAGCATCTACAAGTGTCATGATATAAACAGGCATACGGTTCCTGTCACTACCCCATGCCAGTATGAAATGTAAATGACTATGTTAAAAAAAAGGAAGGAACTCAGTGTTTAGTCTCAACAACCAGAAGAAAATAATATTCTATGAGAAGACAAAATTTTGCGCCAGATCCACAAAGCAGGTAATGAAAATTTACAGAATGTGAGGACCTGGCCTTACAGCTCTTACTGTGCCTGTACATATGATGTGCAAAGAAGATGTTAAAGCTAACGGTTGTGGATGATCAAGAAATCCTCATAGCCTGTGAATCCCTGCTGCTCAGAGAAAGTGTCATTTTAAGATAACAAAAGGGTGCAAGAAGCAGCACAGATTCTCTGTTACCATACTTAATGTCCTTGGGTTCAAGTCCACCCTTTAACACTATTTCCATGCAGAACTTGTCATTTATTAATTCATGTTGTCTGATGTTCATTGTCTATGAAACCGGCATCTTTCAAAACATTCTTCTCGATTATTGCAGTGTTTTCTAATATGCAGGAAAAATAGGTACTCAAAATGAATTGTTACCCTGAAGTTCAGTAATTTGAATGGAAAAGTTACAGACACACTGGTAATGGTAAATGGTCTGAGGTTTGAATGATTTTTCCACTCCAGTTAAATATATTGAGAAGTATGTTCAAATAATTAAAAGTGCTGGAAATAAGCAGTATTTGGAATTAATGGAAGCCATATATTCACGCTGTTGCATTCATTATTTTTAAATTATAGTTCCCACAGATGAAGAAATGCAGTGAAGTCAAAATGAAGCAATTTTGTTGCTAAATATTGTCATTTAGATTAAAATATATGTGTCTGTTGAATCCAAAAGCCAAACACTACTACTGCTGCTTTTATTATTTGTAAAATCTAAAATAAATTGCCAATGAGCAATGAGCAACAACTTGGAAAACATTAAAAAAGAGAGAATATAAGCCCCAATATCCCCATCTCCCATGGCAACTATTTTCTTACATGGTATGGGTTGCCAATCATATGATGTACAGATCAAGAAAGTCATGTCATATTAATTGCACATTTGTAAATAGTTTAATAAGGGATCTATACATTATAGATGCTGTAATATACGGTTGAGAGTCCAAAAGGCTAAAAGGTTGCTCATAACCCTCTCTTATACATCAGTTACAGGCTAACACCTGTTATTTCAAATGCACAACCTTTACCACATTTGTAACATGGTAAATAATTTAGAACTTTTAAAGCCATTTTTAAGTGAATATGACTGACTGGAAGTAACAATTAAAGGAAGAAGGGATATTTTTGTCCTGCCAAGAGTTTCACAGGAGCTGGCTTATGCACAGGTCTACAAACCCAGATATTGTTCTTCTAAATCCTCAAATCCGCATGGATTTCTGATCATTTCAACTTGGAACCCTTTATCTCAGGAAAAGTTTATTTGAAGCAAACTACTGGGCAATTTTACATCTTAATGATAATTACATCTTAATGATTTTACATCTTAATGATACTTGGCAAAATGTTGAATGCTAGCAACCTTTGTTCACTGACCATGGAATAAAGGGTCTTCCACACCAGAGTGGAAAAATACTCATTTTTAAATACAGTACTACCAATCAACAACAAACGAACGCTCATGGCTGAATTTTTAATTACATTGAAAACCCCACTGGTTTACTTTGAGGCACAGTTTCATCCCAACAACTCAAGACAGATGGTGAAGTTTTATTGTGACCAATTTTCCATTTAAAAAATGTCAGTGCATTTTAAAGGCAAACATATAAAATGCATTTTAAATTTCTTTTCCTTCACGCTTGCATAAAAATATCACCAACCAGGTTTTACCGTATTTCTGTGGTTCCATATAGACTTTATCAACATCTTTTTTTTTCATTCAATTCAATGACCTATCAATTTTGTATCAAGTTTAAACAAATCAGCCCAGGCAAATACTTTTATGGGGTGGGGGCATATCTCCTAAATGATGTTGCCAAATAAGTTACCATTATTAGCATTTTCCTGTACTCTTTCCATGCTGTCCTACTTTGGCATAATCAGCAGCAGAAGGAACACAAAAATACTTTAGAACAAAACCTCTTCTCCACTGCTTTGATGCAAAAAGTGAATACGAAATTCCAGAAACTCCTTAAGAATACCCGTTCCAAGGACCTCACCAGTGGCACAATATGAAATGACATCTGAAGAGTTCAATTGAGGTGCTTACCTGGCTCAAGACTTCTGAGCCGAATTGTAACTGCAGTATTTTCCATTAACTGCCATTCATCGTTCTCCTCACAGTGGCTCCAAAACCAGTATGCTGTTAGTCAGCTAGAAAAGAAAAAAGAAAACAAAGCAAAACTAAAATAAATTTAAAAGAAAAGAAAATGAGAAAAATCTCCTATATGTTTTACAAGTAAGAAGAGTTTGTTAAAGCATTTAGAAATAAGTCATTTTCAGTAAGTACATACTTAGAACACTACAAAATCTTTAAAGGGTATATGATTAACAAGTCAAGGAAACAAGTTTTCTTTTTACACTACTTGGTTATCCTGTTTATTTCCTAATAGTTCTACATCCATAAAAGGCCAAAGGACTCTGACCTTGGCAAGCTAACTAAGCAAGAAAAGGCAATCATGTGTGCAAGGTTGTCACCTACACTACAAATTATGATAAAATATATCTCGGTATTGGAAAAAATAGCTGTATGTCTTCAGTGACATCCACTGTAGTACATTTAAGGATTTGAATAGGACAGCAATTTATTTTGCACTAAAATGTTTTATGGTTATCATAAAGCATTATGTCTTCAGAGACTGAAAGGTGATGTTTTTATGGACTGTTGCTTCTTGTTGCATTATCTTCACAGATCAAAAATGATCCTTTTTTTTTCCTTTTTTTTTTTTTAAGTGCCCCCCTATTGCGCCGTTAATAAAAGATGTTGCACAATGGCTCAGTCTGATAAAAAGGAAACCGTGTTAAACAAAGTGTACAAGGAACATATTTCTAACACAGAAGAGTTTTACAATGAATGATTATTCAGCTAATTAGTGAAATAAATAATAATAATTGCCTGTCCATCCTCATTAGACTCTTAGAAAGAAAATGGAGTCCCAAAGCAGAGTTCAAGCTTTTGATTTGAAAAATTGGACCTTGTTAATTTTATTATCGCTTTGCCAAAAATCCAGTCCCCTTGCATAATGACAGGGTGGAAAAAATGACAGACAGACAGATTGACTGATGTACAAGATGTCCCATTTTTAGGTTAAGAGCTGTTTTGAGGTAGTAATTGAGCAACCTGATGTGGTTAGCTTACTCCTGATGTATCCCTTCTGGAGAGCCTGAACTACCAGTGAGAATTAGGCGGAACAAATACACAGTATGTGCTTTTGACATGTTAATCTGCTGGATTTCAGGCTTATCTAAGTCTATGTAAATGGTAGATAGTGTATAAATTGATTATGAATGAATATTATTAATGTATCAAAGCTCCTTCCCCTTCATCACATGTTATTCAGCCTTGCTGACATTGCTTCTGTCACCTTTGGATTGTTCTCTTGTAGGCCACTTTTTTCCAAACATTCCTTAAAGTTCTACATTTTACACAGAAATAGAATGCCTGCCAAAGCCAGCACATCTAAACACATTACTTGATGCTGAAGGAATTTCACTGGTTTCTAATGAGGCAGTGAATTAGCCTTAAGGGGTCTAGTTTCAATTTGATGTGTGCATTAAATGGAGTTGCACACGTCACATAACTGATCAATTTATCTAGGCATTAATATAGCTCTCATCACTGTGGTTTCAAAGCACTTCAAAACAAGTCCCTTCAGAGGATCATCACAGAGAACAGGCCCACAAGAACCTTTTGTTCACTAGTACGATATTACATATTTCTCCCTCTTATCCCCCCAAGTACCAGCAACATCTTTGAGGCTCTTGGACATTGTTGTCTAATACCAGTAACATAGAAAAAAAAAATCAAGATACCCTACATAGACCCAAAGAGATTACACTAAAATATGGATAGGCTTTTAAGACCAAACACGCAATTTTTGTTTATGTCTTTTAACACTACTCCTTGCCATAATCCCAGGGTGATCTATACAAAATGTCCTTATCTGTCCAAAGATACAGTCACAGAAGAAAAAAGGAGTCTTCCAGTTTTCCACTGAGCTACACGTACATGGAGTCTCAAAATTCAAACCTTGGTGATTTAATCTATACACTCTCCTACCCATCTCCACAGCCTCCCTAGCTAATCCCTTTCTGATACCTTCTAACTGCTCCCACCATGTTCCCCACCATTACAAGTCAGAGCCAGAGCTTCTCTTTCCCTCTGCAAATACCACATCAGCTTGGACAAACCTTGAGAGGCTTAATTTTTCACAAACAACCCTGAAAAGCCAGTTCATTGCCTTATATTAAATCCAACATTTCCCTTTAAACAAAGTAAAGTTACATTTAGGCTCTACACATAGGGAATTTTTACCTGTCGGACATAAATAATTTTTTAGACTAATTTAATTAAAACAGTGAGAACAGCTGGGTGGAATCCTAACAGTGGCTTAATTCAGCTCAGCATGCACCTGCTCTTCAGCAGTGGGAGCACAGCTGAAACACACCTTGTAATGCACTTTTTATATAAAACTCTGCTCCCAATCCTTGACACTAGTTTAGTTGCAGAAAGTACTTTTAACATTGCTTAAAGATCACTCAATTTCTACACTGCATATGTGAAATCAATGCCACAATCATGGCTTTCTCTTCACAGAAAACTGTCCATTGATATTATAATGGCATTGTAACTAATTTCAGATAGGGAAGGCAGTACCAGAACAATTGCCATGTCATTTTATTTTTACCTACTGCCACAAAATTTGGGGCAACATGACAAATTAAGACAACGGCCTGAATGCAAACACATTTACTTACCAAAAGTAAACTGAAGGTCAGTTTAGGGAAGAGGCCTTGTGTCATGAACAAGATAGTTAAGATGACACCAGATTTTAAAGAGCCTCCTTCAGGCTGCATCGTTATAACACTGAAGCACTTCCTGAATGACCCAACATTATTTCTTTATATTGCTTTATAGTTTTAGTCTTTCAGATATTAAGCTTCTATTTCCAAGGCAAAAAGCAAGAACCCTACCACCAAAACTGCAAAGATCCCAAAACAGTCTTCTAACTTTTCCATCCTTCACTCATTTTTAACTGAAAGTATCACATAAAGCTACATAGTGAAACTTACTTGCTGGCAGTGTTCCTAAGTCTTTCCTACTATAGGGTAAAAAATGGCTCTTTTTGGCTAATATAGGAAAGCATCATTTTGGGTTATAATACCAGAGGAATATTTACACTTCTCTTTAGATCCTTTATTTCTTTGGATATGCTTCCCAATAGCGTAAGAATTCCATCATTTTCCTCATCTTTGAATAGCACATAGCCCAGGATTTCTATTGTCATTATAAAACATTGCTGGCACAAGCTCCACTGACAAATACACAAAATGTCTAAATAACTTTCATTTCCTAAACATAAAAGTGTGATTCATAGCACATAAATAACTGCTCTTCCCTAACTTCTACCTTATATATTCACATTAGTAAACACTTTTTCAAATTATAAACTGCAGCATATTTTTCTAAGGTTTTTGTTTAATTCCTGACACATCCCGCAGAAGACATGTAATGTGCTAGTTGGAATTGAGCAACAGCTGAGGTGGAGATAAATACGCCTTCAACAAAGTCCAAATTCTCTGGAAATTCTTCTCGAGGACTGTAGAATAAACAGCAGAGAAAGGGCCTCATCCAACTCACCAACAGATCTTATTGCCTCATCTTCAGAGGAGGTAGGGCACAGTCCCACTGGAGGTAGTGCCATTCAGGCACTGCAGACAGGCTGCAGCTGTGAACACGGCTCTGCCGGAACAGAGAGGATGCACCCACGCAGCCCAGGCTGGGTCTGCTATAGCTGATGAGTCTGGACTAACTTGTAGGATCAAAGGAAAGTGACTACTGTTGCTGCAAAGCTTATTTGCCTTGTTGTATATGTTCAGAGATCAGTTTTCTTCTACTAATAAGTTCCAAACGTACAGTTGCTAATATGTCCACATTCATTTTTATTCCACGTACTTCAAACTGTATCTGGATAAAACATCAATATCCCTTATTCTCATATCAGAGAACTGGATTTGAATTGAGCAAACAACATTTTTATATACCTAAAAGCTCAGATAAAAACACCGAAAGAAACTCTGAGGTGTTCAGAAAGGCACCTGTCTTCTCATTCCCTAGATGCTGAACTTCGGCTCATTTCTGATCCAAGCTTATGAGATCAAACTAAACTATACATTCCTGTTTGGTATTTTAATAATCACATTACTTTTATCTCCCTGTTCCAAGATAATTTAATGCCAACAGGACCAACCATATCATCACACCATAGTACCACAGAAAGCTAAAATATGTTATTTCCATTTTTAGAAATTCTGATTCCTGTTCATATAGAGCACACAGTACGGCTTAGCACAGTTTATATATCTGAAGTGAGCTGCTTTCCCAAATTATCTTGAGTCTGAGAGTTGTTCAGTTTTGCAGTCCTTTTCCTTGATTCCATGTCATCTTCATTCAAAAGCTGATCCTTTGAAATATTGCTATCCTGACCAAAAGCGTATCTGGAGGGTCTTGGTGAATACTTAAGTATTTAATATGCTTTTATGTTTAATGAAGTTCTACATCTTTCAAAGATCCCATCCTACAAAAGTTTTCTTCAAAATAATGCTTTCTTACTGATCTAGCAGATTTAGGGATATTTCATTAAAAAAAAAAACAAAACAAAACAACCAAGCCCAAAAAAACCCACGCTCCACATCCTCCCAAATACATACACAAAGCCCAGAAGGAAAAAACAAAAAAAAAAAAAAGAAAGAAAGAAAAAACCCCAACCAAAACAAAACCAAAACCCCACAAAAAAGTTCCAGCCCCACAAAACCCCAGAATAGAAAAGACTCGAACTGCTGCATTCCATCCTACTATGGAGACATTTCAAGCTGAAATCCTCAGTAAATTCAAATGCTTGCAAACAAACAAAAGCAACAGTCAAGCTGCATGTGAGCAGTCCCATGTGTCCCATACAATTCACGTGCAGTAAGAATTGGGGGGAAGGGGAATAAAAATCAATATATTACTCTATTCCTACCATCCTGTAATGCTCACATAAGTCCTCATTAACTTTAGTAGCAATATTATTGCCTTGTTGTGAAGGAAAGGAAGAGAAAGCTCCTCACAAATAGAGCGTAAAGGAGATGCTGGAGGAAGCTGGAATTACAAAACTTAATAGCAAAAACTCCGAGCTTCTAAGTGGCCAGCTTGGCCCAATCCAAGGGACACATCCATAATTTAAACAGTTCAAAACCAGAGCTTGTAGAAGCCAGTGTGAGGTCCTTCCCAACAGCAAGAAGAGCCTAATTACGAAGGCAAGCCAGCTCAATTGCTGAAGTCTCCAGATCACACTCCGAGTTACAAATGTGAATAACTGTCCTATGTTCCTCAGCTGTCAGGCAGTGATGGGCCTCTATTTATTGCACTGTGAGACCACACTAACTCTTTCTTTGTCACTATCCACGTATTGTTAGTATGCAACATAAGTGACATCATGTCCACACATCTCCACAGAAAGATAAAACTGTCAAAACAAAAAATTTTGCAATGCTATTCTATCAGGGGGTGAGCCAAAGCTCATTAAAATCAATTGTCTTTACTGCAACAGGGGAGAGACACTTCCCCTCTAAATAATGTATTAAAAACATACCACAAAAAGACATGGATCACAAGTAGAAAACACTGTATCAAGGCAATCACAACCTACCCAAAACTGGACAAGCCAGGTTCGGTTCTAAGCATAGTTTTGAATGAAAGTCATATTGCACAAAAGCATCTATTTATCATATCAGTTGTAATCACACCTCAAAAATAAAAAGCGAAAAAACCCACAGCATTTATCAGCCTGTTTAGTTTAGGAGAAGGGCAGCTATTTTGTCTGCATCTTAAATGAAAGTGAAGCAGACCGCCCTCCCTGAAACATTAACCATTTCAAAAGATCTCATTAAAAGGTTTCTCTGTTTTCACTGATTATTATGTAGTGACTACAAGAACACCTATAAATCTGATCGAATTAGGTTTTCAGGCCTTTATTCCAGATAATTTCTTCTCCCTATGTGGACTTTCTCAGGAAATGAGATTTAATGAGTCATAGTCCTTACTGATGATCACAGGAGAGCTCATTAGCTTTCTGTCAGATTTGTACCCACTATCTGCCCTCAGTATGCTTGTGACTTACCAGAGCTAAATATGACACTACAGAGAAAGCAGACATACTCAGATGAAGCAATAGACTGGATCTGAAATACTATAGAGATAAATATTTCTCCTTAATTTATTTTGAGAACTTAAAGGAAAAAAATTAACATGCCTTCTCTCCTTTCTTAACCTTCTTTCTCTATTGTGATGGCATCGTTGACAGCAAGACACCCAGCGTTAGAGAAAATTAAGAATGACATTTGAAGACTCCTTGCAGATACAGTAGCAGAGAACTAGTCTAAACAGTCTGTAATACAAGGCTCTGGGGACTAGAACACATTTGTGTTCTAGCGTACAAAACTGTGGTTTACCTAAATGCTGCAAAATCTTCAGGGTATCCATGACAGATTAATGCATGAGGCAGTGCAAGTGAACCTGCTTTTTGGCCTGCTCCTCCTACATTTACAGCTCACTATCTCCACTTCAAATATATCTAATTGGGTTCTTACCTCTTGGCCCATCACCTGCACAGCCCACTGCCTCCTGGTTCTGCCTGAAGGGCATGGCTCTGAGCTGCTCTGTGCAAGGGAACTCCTAAGCCCCATGGCTGTAGCACTGAGCACCTGCTCTCCACACAATGCACCATGGAACAGCAGCGTTCATCTTATAGATTGTGAGATATGAACAGCCTTAGTCCAGTTCACATCTCCTGAAAGGAAAGGGCAAGTGAAATTGTGATTCTTATTTCCTGTGGTGTTGATCAGCTTGACAGGACATTGTCTCTTACTGAGGGCACATTGCAAGGTGCTGGTCTAAGCCTACTCTTCACAACTAGTCACTTTCTTAGGTAATGTTTGCTTTTATCTCCCTCTGCAGCTTTCACATAACATTATTTTTTAGTTGAAAGGGAAAACTAACTTCTACTTCCTAGAATATTGAAGGTCACCCTGCACTCTCACAATTTGCTTTCACAAAATATCCCCTTTCCAAACATGTTTCAAGGAATGTCCAATAAGAAGGCACCAAACCCAGGAAGGTAGTTTACCAAACTGCAGTATAGTAAGTAGTCCAGGAAATAGTAAGTAGTTCCAAGAAATCATCCATACCAGAAAAAAAAGAATCATAGAAAAGAATGACTTTCTCAAGCAATTCACTGTAGAGCCAGTCCCAAGGCGACAAGCACACTTCTCAGCTTAATAGGCAATAAGACTTGGTTTTAACCCACTACTCTCACGCATCCTTAACATGGCTGCTCCTGTTCATCAATCTATTGTCTCTCCCCCATCGTGTTCCTTATATTTTATATAGATACAACAGTGGCTGCAAAGGGTCTAAACAAGCCGGCAGGAGGAGGAGGCTGTGTTGGGGTGTCATACAAGAGTTGTCAGAGCAAAGGGAGTTTTACATTTCTATTTCCAGGGCTCAGCAGAACTGCCATGAGTCCCTCTCCTTAGAATTTTGCCAATCTCTGCATATCACAATGTTAATGTTTATACAAATCATGGAAAAATTCTAAAAATGTGTATTTTTAAATGTACTGGTAAGTCTGTTGAGGTAAAGAAATGATGGCAGCAAAGTAACACCAGCAATGAACATGACTACAACTTCCTAGTGTGTTTATTTTAGCACCATCAACAACACCCCAGATTGAGCCAAATTATATTCCATCAGACAGGATGATGATGAACCATAACGAGCCATGACATTTTTTGCTACTTATTTCCCAAACTATTTTAATGACCTGCTTATTCTCTATAAAGAGGGCTGTTACAAAACAGAAACTTTCCGTGAATAACTGTTTAAAGAAATATCAGAGGCCAGTAAGAAAAAGACAAAGAAATGTGATCAAATATTTGATCCCGCTCCTTTTTCATTCAGAATTATCTGTTCAGACCTATCCTTTAATTTCACACTCACACTCTTCAGCACACATTCACTTTGTACCCACAGCACTCACAGGAACACACTATCTTAATTTTCCACACGGGAAATAGCCGCACAACTAATATTTTTTGCTGCACCAGAAAGAAAAGTCAAATACGCAGCACCAGGTACTGGGTCAGAAATTAGACCTTGTCTATGTTAGGCTTTCACATGGCTTCCATTCCAGTAATAGCTGAGCACTTCTGTTACCATAATATCTGGGTAACTGTCTTCACAACCTTCCCATAAGGTAGTTTGTTTTCCTTCTTGCAGATGAAGAAGCAAGGCTGAGCAATCTTCCCATGTTCACAAAGAAAGTTTGCAAAGGGAAAGAGAAGGGGAGCCGAGTCTTTTGTGTCCCATGCTAGCATACCATACCATGAACCAACCCTTCAAGGCGACCAGGCCATTTGAATGTAAATGCAACCAGCCAGTTCTCCAACTAGGAACACGAGTGAAAGCAAAGAGCCGAAATAATCCAAATCTCTTATGCTTTAGAATTCATGGCATTCTGCACTAGATCTCATTTCTCTCCAGCTTGAATAAACTTTTGATAAAAGTTTAAACGATAATGAAATATACACCCATCTGTGGCTATTCAAAGGAAACTGCCTTGGTCACGATGTAGGTTGATGGTCAAAGCAGCTGAGTGAAACCAGGAATTACAAATTCTGTCACTGCCTCAGGTCATAGCGCTGAGCAAGCCAATTCACCTGTTTCATACTTTCGTTTACTACAAATGCAGGGGGGAAAACAACTTGTAAGAGGTTGAGATCACCCAGTGCAAACTTGTATTTAAACAAGCTAAACCAGCTCTGCATTCTGAAGGTGTAATTTAGCTATTTATTACCAGTGCAATAGGTTTCATGGATAAGTAGTAGTTTTACACATCTGTTCTTTCCTATACCTGGCATCTCTTACCTCCTCAGAAGCTCCGTGTTGAGATGGTCTTTCTCATTAACAGCCTTTCCCTTGGGACCAGTGGGGCCACTGAAGCTGCAAGTTCCCTAGCACGGCACTTCCAGGTGACCAGGGACCAGAGGGTCAGCTGCGCATCACAACAGGTTGTGCTGACATCAGATTTTCAGGAAGACCCTGGACTATTTGTCTAATCAGACCAGCTGCACATTTTTCTATTTTTTATCTGTCACTTTCACAGCAACAGAAACGAGCAGCTTTTTGTGCCATTGTATAAGCTCTTTTTCCCAAGAAGTTATTGGTTTCTGTTTGCGACATTGCAAATAAGGATTGCAGGTGTAATTCCAGCTCAGTATGACTTCAGGGTTCCAGTGTCAGTCATTAATCACTTGAGCTGCACTTTCTGGGTTTATGATTTTGACAAAATCCCTTCATTTGAATTATGGCCTTGTATGCAACACTAGGGTATGTATTATTCTATATATAATTTTTAAATACAAAGAGAAACAGCATGGAAAAATTAGAATCTATGACTTAAGAGTCTAGTCCTTTATGGCATAGGCAAACAGAGTGCTCTTGATTTTAACCTATGGGTTCCACTTCATACGTGGCATATTTTTCATACATCGTGGGTTTTTATAAATTTGCTGTATAAAGCACCAGAGCTACGTTGCCAGCAAAATATAAGGAAAACAAATATGTCAGGGTAATGATGCCAGGACAATTCCTTATTGAAAAAAGCAGTTTATTAATACCTTATTGCTACAAGCTAGATCTTATTATCATCTTGGGTCATTTAGAATCTTATTAGGTATTCTGATGGTGGATGAATAATCCTGTGATAAATTCTTTGCCATGTCCTTCACAGTTGTCATAGCAGGATCATAAACAGCATTTATAACAATCTAGCCTGGAGGAAGAGGCTTACAATGGTCTGTTTAACATGCAGGAAATATTCAGATCGGCCATGTCTGGTTAGATTTGAGACCCACAGGAGAGATACCAAAGTTAAATGTAGCATGGGTTTCTCTGAAGATTAGCTTTATAAAAGGCTTTGGGTCAGGGACATAGGGACTAATGCCAATGATATGGCCACAAGCAGCCTTCTTTCAAGAAAGCCAACTTGAATAAAAATGGTAGCTGCAAGTTACTTTCTTACTGAAAAACCATGTAAGGTTACTTGAGCCGCTACTTAAGAAGCATGGCTGAAATTATTTGCAATTGAATGGCTTGGAGCTTAGTCATCCACTTCAGTGATTATTATATGAAAAATAGTGTATGTACTCACGCAGTGAAAAATATGCGGATTTTTGCAGGGCTATAGGATAACTTGCCTACACTGTGCAACTTCTTGAACTCTTGCAAGCTCAGAACCGAGTTCTTCAGAATTACTACAAAAGTAACATGGGTAAAGTAAATTCTAGGGGCCGGGGGGAAATCAAATTTACATTTCTTTGAGGGGCTATGAAAAAAAAAATCACACATAGTCTACACATATAAACACTATCATGGTTTATACAAAGACGTCCCTGTCACTGAACATGATGAATTACTCATACCTGTTGCCCTTCAGTGTCACGTTCCAGGATACGATACCAGTTTCCCAAGTCCAAGAGCAGCAAGCGCATCTCAAATCACCAGAACTTTTCAGAACAGAGGTTATTTTTAAATGCTAACAGTGGTATAAATTAAAGCTCAGCCAAAACTAATCATGCAGGACCTGTCGGGCCCATTTTCAGGAGAGTGATAATAGAAATAGGTGGCTTACTGTAAGGGATTGTGGTGACAGATTTGAGTACAGCCACGTGTATACACAAATACTTTCTCTACAGTAGGTGATGTCGCTCTCTTGGCACAAGCAACTGAGACTATGGAAAGTGAATGGCAAAATTTGCTTTTCTTAGAAAAAGATTAATTGCCTCTTCCACTTGAATTTTAAATACACTAAATGAATGAGTTCTGTAGCTCTAGTCCCTACAACAGAGCTTGACTGTTGGAAAGCTAGCATATGTGTTCACAGCTGAAAAATGTAGAAATTGCATTCCGGGACATTCACTGCTGCAGTCATTTGGACACCTCCAATTAGAAAAACACAATCATACCCTGGGACTTGTTTGCAGCTGGAACTACCACCTACAAGAACCAATTTTGTAGACATTTATGCATGCACCCATCTTACTATCAACATATAGCTATGATAATTCCAAGGATATGGTAATTAAGTTAAATGGCTGCAGATCACAGCAACCATATGAAGAGCAAAGTATTGTCAATTGCTCAGAATTTGTTCTCAACTTTAGAATTATTGACAATTTGTTTTTAAAGTTGAAAGTACATCTCAAAAAAGAAACTTTAAGCTAATCAGGAGAACCCTGAGAGGGGAAAGGGGCTAAGCTCACCAAATAAATTGTTACTTAGAGAAAATAGGTCTCAAACAGCTCCACTTTTTTTTAATCTCCTGTATTATCCTGCTTTCCTCTAAGTTTTTGTTACCTGACTGCAGACTCTTTGGGAGGTGTAGCTGTACCTTCATAGGTAGTTTTTAGCACTTTGAGAATGTACCAGCAGAAATAAATAACAGCAATGTAATCACAGAGATGAAAAAAAGCTTTGAATTACGCAGTTAAATGAATAGCTAGGAGCCTGCAGGAAAACATACTATACAAAAGCTACAGAGCTTGAGGTACTATGCCAGTTTAGCTAAAGTTGAGGCATACTTTTTTTCCCCCTTGTTACTAACATTAGTTTTTCTAGTTTGTTCTTAGCACAAATCTAGTTGGGTTGAAGGAAAGCTTACTTGTGGCACTTGGGCTGTGAAAGTAGCACAATATACGTTACAATCACACTGCAATCATGATGGTATCTCAGATTTTCACATATCTAAACCAATAGCAGGTAGGATATGGAATTATATGGCTAGCTAAACAGAAGTGTCATGGCATTTTTATTTATTTTTTTAATAATAAAATTCAGTCTTTGCTCCTTCTTAAAAAGCCATGTTTTCTATTGAGGAGTAAAGGTTTTAGTATTTTATTTTTCAGTGCAAGATTTACATTGATAATCTTCCTTGTCAATTAAAAAAGCATCTTATCACTGGGCACAGAAATTTAGAAATTATTGACTTTGTAAAAAAAAAAAAAACATCAACAAACCTTTCCATCTCTGTTTTGATAACTGTACAGCTATAAAAAGAAGTATCGCATGTGAAGATGATTCCTACTTTGGGTGCGCAGATCAACATTCAACCAGACTGAAAGAGCAGCAATGAAAAATGACTGAAAGTCTTCTGAGGTCTAAAATTGTTAGTATCATTCTATAAACACAGAAAATCCCTCCAAGGCAGCTCTCTTCATATAGTCACCTAAGCATGTTAATTTACAAAAATCTCTCTGATATTACCACATTTCAAATTCTAGATATTCATACGAGTTAGCCTTGCACTAAAAACTGAACTGTGACAAAAGAATGTATCTGTTTCACAAGTTAAATTTCCCTTTGTCTTTAAATTTAAAAGAGGTAGAATATGCTTATCTTAAAATAAGATTACCTCTCTGACTTCTAAGCATGTCTACACAGCTGTTTCGGACCAAAGTAAAATCTCAGCAGCATTATGCAGTCATTTTTCTTCCCCCTCACCTGCTCATGTATAGTTTCTTTTCCCGCTGAAATCACTGGGACTTCTGCCTCTGATCTGGCCTCATCTGAACCATACCAACCAATTTCCTACCAGTTTTATTGATGGTATGAAAGCACACGTGGCCCAGCAAGACCATCTCTGGTTGGTTTCATAGCATTTTTACAGTTCTATGCAATATATGTTTCATATGCAATAAAATAGCCTAGTTTCTACAGATAGTATCCAAACTAGCATTACTTGACACACTTTATAGTTAACTCTTAAACTGACATAATCTAGCTCCACCGGGATGCTTTTAACACTAAACTCATGTGAACTTATTTTAAAAAAATGCACATTACTATATTCAAAATTTTTACCCATTCTTCAGCATTTTCATTCAGCTTGCAAAGCCCACCAACAGAAGTGTTGAGAGAGCTTTCACAAATTTCTACAAATCTGTCTGGGGAGGTTAATTTCTGTTTAGCTGCTCTCCCACAGCTTTTTGAAGAAGAGCTAGTGGTAAAAGGTGCAGCTATAACCCACTGGCAAAGGCAAGATACGACTCAGTATGAGCCCATTCACATAGAACAGAGTTTGCTTTAGTTCACTGCCACAGATTCACAACTCTCTAAATTGTATTACAGCAGCCTGCTCTCAGGTAGGGTGATAACACACACAAGCATCTTCCCTCTAGCCTGCTAATTCATCTCTAACTCAGCTCTCCAGAATGTTTAGCAAACTACTATGAGGCTCAGCAGGAACTACGAGAACAAAGTTTTTCATGACCAGGCACCACCAACTCCCAGCTCAGAGGTTAAATGCCATATCAGAAATTTTGTGACTTTGGGAAGTTATTTTTCAACTGGTATCTGTGAGAAAGCCTTTAACAGCAACACCACAGAAAGAAATTAACATTCACCTCAACACAAAGGATCCTCTTTTATATACAGAAGTAGCATGCATTCCTGATTACATGAAAGAAATCAAAATATGCTTGCCAGGCGTGCTGGCTAAACTATGAGGCCATTAGCTAAGGGTTTCATTTCCTTCCTGGATACTAATGAGAGGGAGGGTGGGTCAGTGCTTTACTGGATATCTGTGAATACCTAAACCAGTTGTCCTTTGGTAACAGAGCAACTCAGCTGTGAATAAGTAAATGGTTCTGGTGTACAAACCGTTGATTAGATCAATTGCCTTTGCAATTCCCCGTGAGTGAATGTTGTATACGTTCACTGATTGCCTTAACTGTTGCAAATTAGAGCTTAAGTGTCTAATTAACAAGAAATAGACAGAGTTCTCTGCTGTTGACTTTGGAGGACTATGACCAATAACTCTACCTGTACAATGAGATGAAGAGAGGGAGAAAGTGGAAGTGAGTTTAGAAATGTCTGGACAACATTAATATGTGTGTGTGTGTATATATATATATATATGTACATATATATAGCATGGTCCTCAATTCTTCTGGCTTATTTGTCAATACATAGTTTCTCCTAGAATATACCATCACTGGTTTCTACTGATTTCTGCTTGATTTATTCACATTGTATTTTCTAGGAGAAGCCAATAACTTTTGAATACGAAGTAACTGTAAAATAAGAACCTATAGCACTTCTATCCAGAGTCATTTTTACTATGATAATAATGTAACATATTCATGGTCCTGGTATATGTGTTTGGAAGCACCCTTGTAAACAAAGAAATATATGGACCAGACCATATTTTTGCCTTAAAAATAATGTATGATGCATTATTGATATTCCTCTTACAATAAATGAGAGGGAAAAAGCAGAATAACAAACTTTATAATGCAAACTTAGTGGATTCATTGCAAGTCTGAACAGTTCATCGATACAGACTATGAACTACTCAGATTGGCTTTAGAGCCAGTAGCTAAATACACTGTTAAATACCTTGATCATGAAGAGCAACAATATTATTCTTCACTGTTCAAAGCAATTTTCACTTCTTGAGCAGGATTAGACTGCCTAGAGCTATACAAATAAATGCAGTTTGGTGCTACCTAAACCAGAAATCTGCTGAGAAAGACATTTGAAACTGGCAATAGATGCAGGCACTGAAAATAATTTTTTCTGCATAGATGGATGATGCACCAGAGACCAGCTCTTATCATAAAAACTACAATAGCAGTTGTCAGTGAAATAATGTTTAGCAATGACATGGACATTCTACAAAAGTCAATGAGAAAAAAAAAATCTTCTCAGGTACATATGTATGTTGTTAATCATAATTAAGGCAAGTGTGACAGTTTCTTGGCAACAGACACTGAGTTCCCTTCCCTGACGATCAAATCCTGCAGGAATACTCTCTCTTTCATTACATCAAGCCTGCAGTTCTTAACACTAATATCCTCCACTTGGAAAACTCCAAGTCATAGGGAAACTTTTGTTTGTGAATTGCTTTTTTGCTGGATACTCACATGATGACCTCCACAAAAGAAGGGAGCAAGTTTCTCATTAGCAAAGTAAAAAGAGCTTTAAAAGCTAGTAATATAAAGAAGCACATATACTGTTGAAGACAGGGGCAGGAGAGTGGGGACAAGAGAGAGATTCACAGCATCCAAGTGAAGGACCTAACGCTATCCATGTCCTCAAAGAAGATGCAGAGCACCAAGTGGAATAGCAAACCATGACTACTCTAAGAGCAGTAAGTGAATGATAGTCCCTCTGAATATGTATTTTTACTTGCATAATACAATATCTACAACACCTAACAATGAGGACCTATATGTAAATATTTCAAGGAATCCATTTATAGGTATACTTACTATTGACCTTTCAGTAATTAGAGGATTTGTCCTTCTTCAACAATAACAAAAAATTGATGATTTGGAGGGAAGCAAGCATTTTCATAGAATCATAGAATTGTCTAGGTTGGAAGGGACCTTTAAGATCATCAAGTCCAACCACCAACCTAACACTGCCAAAACCATGTCCCTCAGCACCACCTCTACCCGTCTTTTAAATACGTCGAGGGATGGCCACTTCACCACTTCCCTGGGCAGCCAGTTCCAATGCTTAACAACCCTTTCGGTGAAGAATGTTTTCCTAATATCCAAGCTAAACCTACCCTGGTGTGACTTGAGGCCATTTCCTCTTGTCCTATCACTTGTTACTAGCAAGAAGAGGTCGACCCCCACCTCTCTACAACCTCCTTTCAGGTAGTCATAGAGAGCAATAAGGTCTCTGCTCAGCCTCCTTTTCTCCAGGCTAGTTGTGTGGGGTTTTTTGGTTTGTTTTTGGTTTGGTTGTGTTTTTTTTTTCCTTCAAAAAACTTTTTGATGGGAAGGTTTTGGCCAGCTACAAGTTTTTCATTCAAAACAAGTCACATATTACCATGATTCATTAAATTTTTCATAAAAAGAAAGAAAGTTTGATTAAAGAATAGTGAACCATTTAAAGAACACTATAAATGCATGTATTAGCTAAAAGGGTTGCAAAGAAATATGGTTATGATTCTAAAAGAAGGTGTAAATACCACAGAGAGAAAAGAAATCCCTTACAGTATGTATAATTACATTACTGATAATTATATCTCAGTAATGAGGAAATTACTGTAGAACACCAGCAAAGCCTCTCACAATAAATTGCACAAGTTTATGGAACAATCTCTTCAGGGAAGCGTGTGGAAACTCCCTACATCATCTGAGAGACATAAAACACGGGAAATGAAACACATTCACAATGTGCTGTGGGGACAATACTGAGCTGCAAGAGAGATGAACTGGTCTTTTCCATTTCTAAGTGCTATGCCATCAGCCTAGGAGTGTGGTTTAAAATCACCACCTCTGCTGTCTTCTGATTTTGTTGTGTGTTCCTGGCTGTATCTTATGTTAGTGAGATCCCATAGGGTTTAGCAATTAGCATGAGGAAAGCAGCATGATAATCAGAAGAAATTAATGGTTTAAAAACATAATCTTACACTTCCCCTGAGACTTGTTCCATGCAACTGGATTCTCAAAGAAAAGAAAAAAAAGAACAGGTAATTGATTCTTATTAAGAGAATGATCTGCCACAAAATGTTATCCATGTGAAAAAGATGTTAATTTTAAAGTGCTCTCAGAGTCAGTATGAACCTAGTCTCTGACTAGCTTTCTAAGAGAGAGAGGCTAGGATCTTCCATGCCACCTTTCTCTTTTTCACCTACTCGGAACAGCTGAGCATGACGTGGGTCTTCATGTGCTAACCACCAGCATCTGAAAAAGGGAGCAGCAGGATGTGACAGCGAAATAGCAATCTCTAGGTTTTTGTCAGCAATTTCAATGAGAAAGGTGGAGAAATAAGCATGCACTGCATGCTCTTCTCAGTCAATTGTGTGGAGAAGCTACAACACCTTGTGAGCCATGGATATTATCAAACTTCATAAAATATATACTGTATTTAACTATGTCCAGTGCTAAATTTTTATATACTCCTTGGAAAAGATTGTTACAGACTTTATTCCCATGGTTAACTACACTATTAAACACGTGTGTTATTTATTCTAGTTTAGTTTCCTCTTTCAATGAATTGATTAATAATGTAAAAAAGCAGTCATGTAAAGCAGAAAAAAAAAAGCCTTCAGTAACTCTCTGGTCTTACTTCAGTGAGTGTAGGAACTAAGTGGATCTCTTAGGCACTTTTGAAAAAATTAAATAGAAACACTCAACCACTTCAGTCCAAAATAATGCTTCACATACTTAATCCAGCTATTGATTAAAATAGAGAAATAGAGGAATTTTTCAAGATCTTTATTGGGGGGGGGGGGAA
>VZSZ01000921.1:2999483-3088009 GCA_013398815.1 Ibidorhyncha struthersii | reverse complement strand
TGTTTGTAAGATTTTGGTGGGGGGGGGGGGGAAGTGTTTTACAGAATCGCCTAAGTTGGAAGGGACCTTTAAGATCATCGACTGCAACCATCAACCTAACACTGCCAAAACCACCACTAAACCATGTCCCTCAGCACCATGTCTACCCATCTTTTAGATACCTCCAGGGTTTCATATATTATATATATTTTGACAGGCTAGTACAGGTGCTTCAACTCCACATTTTCTTTATATGGTTTTATCTATACAATACAGGTCGTTATGTGGGCAGCATTTTTTCTGTGAAGTTGTTCATTAGTACTGCCTGTTCACACAGAGCAGCCTTGCCTCAAACATTTGCTCAAGTCAAAGAATAAGGCTGCATGCAAACTTTCGCTGCTCAGAGACTTCATAGAATTGTAGAATGGTTTAGGTTGGAAGAGACCTTAAAGATCATCTAGTTCCAACCCCCCTGCCATAGCAAAAATTAACAATGTAGTGCATCTTCCCATAACTGAACATCAGCTCGCACAGCGGAAAAACAATTTGGAAGTCCACGTGAAACAGCACCACCTGGTGATCTTTGTCCTAATGACAGTATGGGTTTCAACGGGTACTCAAAAAGTTCGATTTTTCTCTTTTCTTCCAACATCGTAAAATAAGATGATTAACAAAAGGCAGAGAATGTTCCTGATCTGGAAAAGTTGTAGTTAAAAATTTTAAATTTATATAAAAATGTAAAAAAGTTTACATTAATCTAAATCTCAAGACTCCAAAATATTGCAGACAATCTTAGAGAGGTAACCTTTAAAGTAAAAGTGGAAAAGTAAATTAAATTCTGCATACAACTGAGTTAATATTGCTCTAAATCCTTCATTTTTCTGTTTTCCTCTTTGACTGTAGTTTTGAACCAGTGAAGTTAGCAATCCACATCCACTTATTTTACAAAAGATAGGGTTAAGTCCATTCAGGTGTTTGAAAATGTTCATTTATAACCCCTTCTGAACATAGCTGCATCTCCAGTAGCTGTGAAAAGCAGGACTTCCGTCCCTTTGTGAAGTTCTGCATCTGAACTCTCCCTTCTGATTCTGTCCCTCCCCATAGAAATTTTGTCTTTCTCCAGACAAGATCTCTCCCTGACTTCACACATCTTCCTCCATCAAAATACAACCTTCCACTCTTTCTCTCATCAGCCTAACCTTCCCTTCTACATCAAGTCATTGCCTCGTGACCATTCTTCCCCAGGCAGCAAGCCACGTGCCTCCTGAACCACAATAGAAACACATTATATCATAGGCAAACCAGTTTTGTTGTGTGTGGCTTGTATTGCAGCATGGCAAGAACTAGTCACTTGGGGAAGGCAGATTAGGAAGATTGGAGGCTGACCTCGGCAAGACACTGATCAAACAAAACCAAAATCGGCCACCATCAAGGGACCAGTTTATCACTAGCCACAAAACCACCCTTTGCGTAGCAGAGAGACAACAGTTGACTCCCCACAGGAGGAGCGGCTGTTGATGTTTCCTCAGGAGGCTCACACTGCTGTTCTTTCTGCTGGCAGTGACATGAGGGCATGAACACAACACTCACATAACAGCATGTACCCACTCTGCCTGGGAAAGCTGAGCTGCAGAATATTAACCTAAAGATGCCTAATCTGAAGGGATCTCTCAGACATCAGGAATCCCTACACTTCTAAATAACAACTGATTTTTAAAACATATGGTTTATGTTCTTCACAGACCTGGAGCCCCTTTACAGTCACCAGCTTGCAGCATCATGCCTTTAATAGCTCCAAACAAAGCATCTTTAGTATCAGTCCAGGGAAAAAAACAGCAGAAATACTGTATTCAGACAGATGTCAAAACAGTTCTTTTTCCCCAGGGACAGTCTGCCTGACTGCCCTGCTGGTTTTGTCATTCTGAGAGCTCAACACAACTCTATTAGGATAAATTTTGTCATAAGATAAATTGCATGCTCAAAATGCCTCCTGAAGTTTCAAAATCCACAATTAACAATTTCATATTCATAATGGTAAACATCAATACATCTTCCTCAGGAAGAAACTACCATCTGCATAAATTTAATGAGTACTTTAATACAGTGGTATTGTGGTAGCACACTCATCCCACTATATCTCTTGTGAAGTCTGACAATATTTGCTAGAAGAATACTGATGGGATTGTGGTTTCTTAAAAGCTGCACAAAACAACAAAATATGTTCATGATTATAGGCAAAACACACCTAAACTTCACAGAGAGGTAACACAGACATTGCTCCTTTACATTTTATAGGCCTGGACGTTCAAGGCCAAAGAAAGCTCACATCACTTTTTTCCCCAGAATCATGAATTGTGTTGATTTTATTTTATTTTTTTAATTCATACTCTGCAACAGAATATTAGCCTGTAGAAAAGGTACTAAAGGAGCCAACACTTTTCCTATAGAAAAAGCAATGCCTTCTAAAACTCAATGTATTTAAAAGGAAAGCTAGATCTCAGGATGCAAATCTGTCAAATATCTTTCCCTGAAGTCTAGTGCCATCTTTTGCATTTTGGCAAAAATATGAAACGGAAAAATATTCTCCTTGGTTTTGTTTAATTTCTCAGCACTGGATCCTTGTATAATCTGCCTGAACTGAGTTAAGTTACTAGAAAGTTACCTATGAGCTGGACTTCTTTTCCAAGCATTTGATACCAAGTGTCACAGTGAGCCCTTTGGTATTAGAAGTAGATTTTGTAATAGATATACAATAGCGTGGGATTGTTCATGTGTTTGGATGAAAATAAAGGAGGAGGTCGTACAGAACTCAGAGCTTGGCGAAGGTATGACTGATGCTCTCTGCTTTCAGAAAATACAGTAACTCTTCATGATGGATTGCAGAAAGCATCTTGAAAGAGGATGCACAAGCAGGAAGAAAACGGAAAATTCCATGTGAGCTTTTCTGGAACTGGAGATAACCACTCAGACCACAGATGATAAAGGTGCAAATGGATGGAGTAGCACAGACAGCAGTTTGATCCATTTTGTCCCAGACCATTATGGTTATCTAATTATGCTCTCTGCATACACTAAATACATCTGATCTGTAGCACAGACACCTTGCCCCCTTATTTATAAAAACTGTTTATAGCACAGACATTCCAAAAAGTCCAACTAACACTTACATTATTAGAAATATTAATATTTGCTATTTCCTTTCATAAAGGAGGGATTAACAACAATATTAAAGAAGGAATGGCGAGCAGTTAAAATTGAAGTCTTTGATCCTCTGCCACATGACTCAGCAGCCCTAATTATTATATTAAACTATTCCATAATTTGCAGACTGAAAGGGTGTTCAGTACTTTTTGAAATACAAGTCACCTCAAAGTGTACAAAGCTGACCACAAAAAGACTCAGTCAAAAATGCTAACCACATCAGAAAACATTAGGGAAGGCTTAATGTTTTTCTGAATTTCCACGAAAAACGCTACGGTGAGAAGAGATACAGAATTTCAAAGTAGCTGGTTCACTATTAGAGCTAGTATTTCTGCACACTGGAAAACCAAGTGTAAAAGGAAATTTCCCATAAATGTATAAATGAACAGTATCCACCCTCCAAAAGGCAATATGCTGTTAGCTTCTGACATGTTGATGCTGTATTATTATCAAGGATTTTTCTAAGTTGTGGTAACAGTAAGCGGCAATTTTTGGACTTCAAAATTAGAGACAGGCTGTTAAACACCCACTGTTCTCCAGCATTCTTTTACTTACCATCTAGTTTGTATTTTTATTATGAATACTGTGTTCAACTTGTAATTTTCTAATCAACTAAAACTGCAAAATACTGATTAATCTAAATGATAACATAATTATAATGAAATCAGATGCGCCACTGATTGAAGGCAGACGCAATCTGAAGAGAGTGATTGGTGCCTTAAAAATGGCATTCTTGGAATAACAACAGGGAACCTAAAAGGATTTTTAATGCTAATGTTACAATTGATAATTAAATCCTATGACATACAGCTATTTAGAAAGATACAGGGAAACAAGATTGGGGGGATTTTTTTGGCACAGAATCTCCTAATTCTTTGTCTAAGAAGTCTCATGGATGAAGGAAAATTCAGTAAAAGATTTTCATTACTAAAATGTTTTGTCTACCTCTCTTTCCAAATCACTCCAACCAGGTCTTCTACCAAGATCACTTGAAATTTCTGTGTTGTTTTCTGACCTGGTAAAGGAAATCTAGTTTGTCCCAAATTAGCTTTTGGTCCTCTAGAACAAGAAACACATACATGTCAGGTAGCTTCTGACTGATCTGGAAATCATAAAGTGAAGTTAAAAATAGTGGGGAAGGCTTTTTAATTTTTTTTTAATTGGTCCTGATTTAAGTTGGGCTTTCACAACTCCCAACATTTCTCCTGATTCTAATGACTTTTTCTTTTTTTATAATTTTTAAATGAGTAGTGATGTTTTCAGTTGATGATTTAAGAAGTCACAGCAGTCTTTAAAAAAAAATAACCAAACAAAAGAAACCAACCAAAAACCTAGACTAGAATTATGTGGCAGTAAGATCACTAAAACTAGCAACATTGTATTGTAAACTTTCAAAGAAATCAACGTTTTTGTAGTTCTGGTCCTTTGTAGGCCTAGATTTTGTGTTTTAAAAAATACCAGCAACTAAACTTTAAAACAAATACAACTAAAAGTTTTAAGAGACTGTGTTTAATCCAAACATAAGTCCTCTGTAACCTCACAGGGAGAAAAAAAACCCTCAAACAACTTATCCATTAATTCACTATTTTGAAAATGAGAGACTGAACACCACAGCTACAGAACACAAGTCTAAGATCACAAAGCACCGAGACATGCACCTTCTCTCTCATGGCAGTTCCACTCCATGTCCTGCTTCCAAGTGACACCGAACATGTAATTCTCCCTTCCTTACGTCCTAAGCTGTTTGATTTGGGCCATGTGCATGGGAAATGGATCTTACCATACATTTGTTCACAGACACACACATTTTAATCATGTCAGAAAAATGTTTGTAATGCAGGTAACATATCAGAACATCACAGAATGAATTCCCCACCTCATTTATGTATTTTTTCTTTCCTCAATCAGTTCCAATGTAAGCAATTTAATTCCCACTGCTTAAATTCCCTTTCTGGTAGCTGAATACCGTATTAGTGTCCACTACCTTACTCCAAAATGCAGAGTAAGTAACTGTACTGTCACAGAAGTGAGAAAGTGACCCCCAGTTACAACTGTATGAGCACTTGGATGTTGCAACAGGCTTTTGATCCACACTTTTATGTTGCTCGTTACTCAAATTCCCTTAGGGCTTACCCCTTTTTTTTTTTTTTGTTGTCTTGGTTTTTACTTCAGCTTCCGTGCAGGTTTTAGACTGAGATTCCTAAGTTTACATAACATCAGTTCAGCTCTGATTCAAAGGTGTCTTATCTGATCATATAAACACTAGACGGAAGCAATTTAAAATTTAACTTCTCTTTAACTCTTATTGCAGAGGAGTCGATAAGAAGTACAGATAGGTCATTTTTCTAATATGAACATTTCAAGTCAGCAAACCGAGCATGGTGATGATGCATTTTGAATTTGCTGCTCAAGTACATTTTATAAATGCTTTCCAATGATGGAAGGACCTGAAGAATTTTGACTGGTGAATTAGACCAAACCCAGCTATTGCCCATCTGCCTAGGTCATTTGCCTCTACAGCAAATAATTTTCAAGGTACAGATAACTTGGAAGCCACTGAATACTTATACCCAAACAGATTTTATTACAAGAAAGAAATGCCCTGGGATTTCCCTTCCTCAGAATAATCACTGTAGCATTTTTTTAATCAGTAGCTGAAGTTCCACACCACACGTCCAGCCCACCCCCTTTTCCTTTTTAGAGCTTCTGTTACCACTATTAGAGCAATCTGTAATCAGATACAGGCTAATCATTCTGATACAAATGCATCATACTGAAAATTGCCTGAGTTTTCTGGACTTATCTTGCATCTCCCATAACATGAAACAATTAAAGATGTGCTGCATTAATTTTACTAATCTTTAATAGATGATAATTGGAATTAGGTCTCCAAAGGGAGGGTTTGAGTGTGTGTTTGCCAACAGAAGAATGACAATGATTGATCAGAAATAAAAGCAGAATGTTTAGTCTAATTACTTTGTTGGTTGTCTGAATATAACTCACATTTTATTTAAAATTGTTTGTCTAGAAAAACAAGATTGCCACTGGAAACAAGAAATCCCTTAGCTTTCTTCTTTCCACTGGCAATCTGCTAACAGCAGCAAATTACATTCAAATTGCACATCAACTACTATTAGTATTAATTGTAAACTAACCTCAGTTCACTTAATTGTGGGCATAATGAAGTATTACAATTAGCCATAATATATTATTTAAATAAGAAATATCAATATTATTTAGAGCAGGTGCCAATTACAGCAGGCAGTGAAATATGCCACCAAAAAGGATTTCAATTAGAAATTCAATTTCAGCAAAGACAAAGGTCCCCGTCACTCTGGTAAAATGGCTAACAGCACTAATGTGCATCACCTCCATGGGGGACGGGAGGCTAAATTGAAGCTCACCTGCATTTTGCACTATGGATTTCACAGCCATTCTGGAGAGGCATGTTACAGACACAACTGCAGACTTCTGCAGAACAGGTTTTTACAGCGCTGTACAGGACAGAGAGATCACTACATAAAACCACTAGGTGTAAGATGCTAGTGTAATGTTATTTGATTCTAAAATTACTTGGGTCAAAGTCTACATTTCATATCTGTATAGTCACTGCTGTTTGAAATTCTCTTTGCTTAAGAATATGATAAATACAAACCATAGTTTTCAATGGATTTGGATGCAAAACCTCTAGGGCTAAGTTATTTACATGCTCGTTTTTCAGTATTTTAAAACTTTCAAGATTCATTTCTGGCTTCTTATCCAGTTTTCTGCAGTTTGGAGTAAAGCAGAAAAGGCCGAAGTTTAAATTCTCACTGACATAAATTTGAAGACGCTTAGCTCTCCTAAAAAAATATTATATAGTTTAGTGTTTCTACACCCAGTTCTCTATCAGGATAAGGACATTCACTCAAAATACGCATGTCAAACTTACTGTCAGACAGCTTAACCAATGTTTTTGCCAGAATATATTTGCCTTTCCAGTAAAGAAACTGCATCCAGCAGAACAGTATCTGCCAAAGTGGAAACAAGCTGCATCTGTGAAGCAACCTAGACTAATTCATGCTAGTCAAACTTGCAACATGGGGTTAGCAAAACATGGAAAATCTCAGGGGAAAAAGTCAAAATAAAAAATATGTTCTGTGTATGCCTCAGAATGCTCCTGGGTTACATTGGACCCTAAAATTGGGGTTGTCAAATGAATGTTGCCAACAACAAAACATAGCATGAGTGGTTCTTTTAATTTTCCAAGTATTCAAAAGCATTAGTCAGTTCCTGGCATCATGTTGCAGTAACACGAAGTACGGAAAAGATTTTGATTAGCTAGGAAAAGTTGAAGAGAAAAATTGCAAGCTGAAATATGCTGCAAGTATGCTCAAGTTTCAGCCACAGGCCCACGGTGATAGAACTTTTCTTGCTGTACATTAAGATAATTTCAGTATACTACAATTATGTGCCTAATTAAAATTAAGAAATTAGAACACAGTTAAAAGGAATGATATTTTGCTCACAGCTAATTTCATTAAAGTATTAATGAACAGGACTCATTTTATGGCTAGAGGGCAACTACTTTCTGCAAAGTACTTCCATGCTAGCTAATTTATTCATGCATGAAAAACAATCCAATGAGAAATGAGCGAGCCGGGAACTGCTGGTCCTAATTAAAATATTTAAAACACCATGACTATTCTGTTCCATCTAGCCAAAGACCTAAGCTAGGAGCCAGCACGATACCAATTAACATGGAACAAGCAAACACACAACACCCACAGATTCTGATTAAAGTGCATATTATTGCATCATACAATATATTGTTCTACATATGTATGTAAATGTTTAATTAACCCACGTCTAAATCTCTGTAATGTTCAGAAATTGATACTTTAAATCCTAAACAAGTGACAATCTGACTGCATGATGTTCACTTTTATTAATCACAATGCTTTCTTAGCAAACTCATTGGAGTCATCCTGCAATTCACGCAGCAAAGTATTTCTTAAGGGAGGAAGGGGAGGCAGGAGGAGAGGAGGAAAAAGGAAGAGGCAAAAGATTTTCTTCTCTGCATTTTAGACAGCAATGAGAGTGCTGGTTGCCAAAGGCTTGGAAATAGAACACAGTGTTGGGTTAGCCTCAGGTAATACAATAGTTTTCATTAATAATTGAAGGAAGAGCCTGGGACTAAACCCATTTGTCAGTCTTGGACAGCAGCAACAAAAACAAAATAAAAATGCTTCCTTTATAAACCAAAGAGCTATTTGTGGGGGAAGAACCCAAGGGATGGCTCCCACTAGAGAAGAACACTGTAAAGGCTCAGAGAAGTTGGAGACTTGCAAACTCAGTAGAAAGCAGGATCAGAAAAACAGAAAATGCTCTAAACTTTACTTCACATGCAGATGAGAAAACTCTGAGTTCAAGGAGACTTGAAAAAGCAGAAATTTGCCTCAGCTTGCACCATCGTAGGTCTTCCTTTTTGAAAAGTTTCTAGGGTTTTTTTTCTCCCCTCAGTTAATCTTCAAGCATTTCATGAGAAATCTGGCTCCCCACAGAGGTTTTTCTTCCCCTTTTCTATTCCGTTCCCTTACAACACTCATACACCAGTTTCTTCATTAAATGCAGCAAATGAAAGAAATTAAATAGCCTCCCCTTGCTTTTTCTGGCTGATTGGGTAGACTTACTTCCGCCCATCCCTAACTGACAAGATTTGCAACCTGTTGATGGAATTGCCAAATTAAAAAGAACCCACAGTTGCCAGAAATCCCACTAGAGCAGCTCTTATGAAAGTTTTCCTGTTATCAAACCATGTAAATCTGTTAGCACAGCCAGTACTCATTCAAATTAATGTGTGCTCAGCCTTTCTGCACTAGCTGTGGAGTGGCAAGTTTGCGAGACAAGAATGAGCTCACACACACTCTGACTCTTCTCATTGTCAGGTATTTTGTGCCCTGAACACTTGGTCCTCACCCTTCTCTGGTTCAAGGGAAGACACTGAGAGCTCTAGTCATCCAGAGAGCCAGGGACACAGAGATATATGGCCAGAAGGGAAACAGTCATGAAGAGCCAGGGAGCTCAGAAAGACTGAGGGTTTGGAACGCGGTAAACGCAGAGGACAGTGGAAGTGAAAGGCTGCATGGAGCTTTTAAGGAAGATGTATAGGCCAAGAAAAACTTGCTGGCAGAAGGAGTGAAGAGAAGCATCTGTAGGAGAAGAGAGTAAATAGAAGATCTGAAAAAAAGAACAGAACAATAGAAAGACAGCAAAGAAAACACAGGTGCAAATCCAGTGGAAGCAGACATCCTTATACTCATGCTTAACAAGAGTCATAAGCTCATCTTCCCAGTTCAGGTAAACCAAGAAAACAGAAATACTGATGAAAGAGCAGAATAATCACCCAGAAGAAAGTACTGAAATGAGCTGTGCTTTTCTTCCAGCTCTGGGATACAAGTCTAATGGTTCAAATTCAGCTCATGGCTTTGCCATACAATGTTAGGTAGCACATCTAAACTGCTTTATAAAAATGCCACCTGTGCTTTGACAGGAATAGTTTGTAATCAGGGAGTTATAGCTTCCTGTGAAACAGATTTCTACCAAAATCAGTAACAGCAGCCACCACTGCTGCTGCCATTTACTGAAAGTGAGCCAGAGTTGGTGTTGTCTTCAACTGGAAACTCTCTCACATAGTATTTGTCAAGTGCCTAGCTCAGTTACTCTTCATCAGTGAGTTTGAGTTGTTTAGGCTCTGCCATAATACAAATAATAGTAAGTATGGGGTCATAATGGAACATCATGAATAAAATGGGTTGTACTCTTGGAAAAATTTCATTGCAGTTAAAAATCAGGCTTTTTCAGGACCTGCAGAAAGGTTCTGCTCTTCTCTTTTGGAATATCCCACCAAGAGGAACCTAACAAACAAACTTTACAGAATGAGATGTCTAGAGGATTTTTCTTTTCCTTCCAAGCAAGTTCATTCAAATTTAAATCAGAATGTATTTTAAATTTAAATGCTAAGACTTACAAGTTTCAAATTCTATCTTTTCCCTAAACACCAAAGGCAAGAGTTTGTGGGGAAGGGAGGAGGAAAGGAACAAAAGAAAACAAGATATTAAGCAACTTGAAAAAGGACAAGAACTACCAAGCACTATTAAAATCTCTAGGAACCCTTCCTTACCTTTTGCAATCTTTCTTTAAAAATCACAGTTAAATTTAAAAAGGGAAGATCCACATCTTGCTTTCTACATGTTTGTTTAGGATTTCAACAAAGTGGCATAAGGAAAAAAAAAAGGCAACTTATGTACTGTGTTATAAAACTTCGCAGCTGTGTCAACTTCAGCTAAAACTTTTTCATAGATGCTGGCACAAACTCGGTCAAACCCAGGCAATGGTAGAAAAGCAGATAACATAGGATATAATTTAGTAGTGATTGCAGTGTGGTGGCATTCCTCCTAGGCTCAACACTGAACTACAAATACACTTGCAAGGTATGGAAAAGGTAAGGATATTAATTGGGAAAGAGAGAGAGAGAGAGAGAGGGAGAGGGAGAGAGTGAAAGAGTGAAAGAGAGCGCGCACAAAAGAGAGCATGGGAAGAAACGGGATGCCTGGTGATAAAAACAAAGGGGGCAAGAGGTGGAATCAAACAGAAATGGTAAGGTCAAAGAGATCTGAGAAAGAACAAAGAAAAGACAGTTATAAGAGAGGAGTATGGAGATTTAGGAAAGAGAAAGGAGATGAGTTTTAAAAAATAAAAAGAACAGTCAATGTAAATGAGCAGAGTGCTTAAATAGATATAGGGAGTGCATACTGATGCCAGGACAGCAGGACCAGCTTAAAAATAAAATAAATTTCCTCTAAAATCCCTAACCTTTGCATTTAAAGGCCAGTCTCTGTTCGATCTCAGTTGCTATCAGTACTACCTAGAGTGCTGTTGATCAAATCAGAAATTCCAGTTAAACAAGGATAATTTTATTGGCTTTATTACACACTCTTTATGGCTGTTTAAGCACTCTTCACTGTTTTGCAAACCATTCTTTAGCCTGTAGTGTCTTCTGTGACAAAGTAATCCTATAGCCTCCTAAAACATCTTCAGCCTCCACATACGTATTCTGGTCTATGCTACCAATTTAATCACTGAGCTACATTGTATGTCCCACTCCAATCTATCCACTGCCACTATAGCACAAACAAGTCAGATTCAGGATCCAGCTTGGCATACCAGGCAGAAAGATGACTTAAGGCTTCCACAGTTCATCCTCACCTCCTAGTACTCTTGCACTCAGCACAGTAGCTGGCTGAGTATGTGTCTCAGGACCAATGCCTAATACTTTGCAGACATCATCATTGTTGTAAGTTTATTGCCAGCTAATGTTGTTTCTCTTTTGTCAGTATTTTTAGTGCTGAACTGGAAAAACATACAAATAGATCCCCTAGTTCCATACTCTCAAGTCTGGAAAAACACCTTTACAGCCCATATAGGAGACTAAAAGTTGCTGTGGTTACCCCCTCACTCCCCAGACTCTTAAAACATTAGCTGCATATCACTGATTGGTAATAATACATTTGGGACCCTTGGAACTCTATACATTTAAGATAAAATCATGTCTAATGCTAAATAATTCTGCCGTCTGTCCTGGTATACTTCACAAGGGATCCACTTAAAAAGATCTTGTGTCCCATGGTAACCACTGAGGGAATTTTGCTGCAAACTACTCCGTAGGGAAACCAGACTGCTCACTCAGCATGACTGGCAAGATCAGGACCAAAGAGAGCTCTGGGTTGGGTTTTCTTCTTCTTTTCTGATTCGCCCCATATAAGCAAGAGTGGGTACAAATACTCACAATATGTAATCAGCTTCATCAGTGTTGAAAAGCCTCTCTGTTATTCAAACACTCCATATACCAAGAGCTTTCACCTTGCCTCAAACTCTGGTTGAAGTGAAGGAAGTTCTTCCAAAAAGTCTGTGGGCTTTTTGTCGGTAAGGTATAGTCTCTTTGCAAAGACCTAATATTTCCTTGACATTTGCAATGGAATTTGAACAGCCTCTGTATGTTGCATAGAGGGATAAATGTCACCTCTCCAAATTACTGGTGACAAACAAACCTCTAAAGAATATACCTCTATGGATTTTGTTACATTATTGGGACAATCAAAGACATTGCAAAACCAGTGTTTATCTGAGATGCCTAATTTTCTGCATTCTCTAGAACGAGACAGTGCTTTCATTTGTGTTCTAAATTAACTAGCGTAGGTTAATTTCAACATTCTCAAGTAGCAGAAGCAAAGAGCAAACTTCAAAGAAGACACCACATGTTTATGCATCTTTAGCCAGACAAACATTAGTCCTTTTCCCTAACTGAAGCAGCCATTCTAAAGAATGTTAACTTACTGTTTTCTAAATATGCAGATGTTCTGTTGTCATAGTTCCATAAAGTAATGAATAGCTTCTTAATATTTAATAAACCTTGCATGCTGTCCCCAGGCAGAGAGCATAGACTGTTGATAGCCAGCTACTATGTGTCCATTAAAATACAGTATCTCTCCTTAAAATGTGCTTAACAAACAGGTTATGTCACCTGCAATGAAATGTGAATTGTTTCAGCCACAAAACTGAAACACTCTCACCCTACAAGAAACCTAGATAGGTAGAGCAGGGAAACCTGTTACTTTCTGTGCTCTATTCTGACTCCGATAAAATGTTACCCCTGTGACAAATGCTTGTCACTAGTGCCATTCAACTCAGCCTGCTGTATGGCAAAATAACAGACCAAAGGACTTGATATCGTCAAGGAATGCTACAGAGAAGCTATTTATAAAGCTACTTCTTGGCAATCTTGTTTATTGTCTCTTGTGTGCAATGCAAATCACAACACATTGCAATAATGATCTTCACTAATTGGATATAGAAGTCTTTAATACAGAACAATATAGCATTTGTGCACTTTAGTACTGGCTTTTTACATTCTAAAAGCAAAAACTAATGCTAATGAGATTTGATAGAAACAAGGAAAAATATTAATGCAACTAGTACTGGACATTACCCTTCAATGGTGCCGCCACGCTAGGGGTCCACCTACGCATTGGATTCCACGCTAGACTTTGCTGCATGGCCTTGCAAAAAGTGGAAGATGTGTCAAAGTGCTGTGTAAGAAAGCGCTAGACAAAATGCAGGAAATTCCTAACTATTCTTGCCTGATCAACACAGGTGTGCAAAGGCCACATCAACAGAGCTGTTATGTATCTGCAGTTATTCAGTAAAATCATCTTTGGCACCTGACGCTGCTCACAAATATCCCTACATTGCCAACACTGCTGTCATCAGTTTGAAAAAAAAAGAAAAAAGATATATTAATATCAAAGACAAAAATGAAGTAATCAGAAAGAAATATGGAAGATAACTATTCCACTAAAGCCCAGCGTAGCTGGCAGAGAGTTCGGCTGTGGCTTTATAGGAAACACAGAAATTGGAAAAGGATAAACATGGTGCTTTTAATTGAAAAATTTAGAGTCTTTAAAACTGATCTCAACTAGCTCTGTAAGAATTTTGTGGACTGAACTTTGGCTTTTTAGGCTGTACTTCTTGGTGTCTAATTGGTTCGATGCCTGAAGAGAAGGAATAAACATGATTAGAGAAAAGCAAGCTGTCTTTTGAAATCAAGAACCTCTTTGAATCTTGAATATCCCTTAAAAGTGAATTGGATTCAGTTAGCTAGTCCAGTGCTTTTGAGTTACAGGAGCCTAACTGGGCTACATTTAGTAATTTAAAAGGTTACAATAATTATAAGGTCAATCTTGCCTAGATAAAGGCACATGGAATAAAAAAAAAAAACAAAACACTTACATGTATTCCCTGCAAGAATGCAAACATAAAAAGGGAAAAAGTTGGTACAAAACCTTACTGATTTATTCTTGCACTGATCAACATATGTTCTTTTTTTCCTACAGCAGCATGTGATCATATGAACCTGGGGTCATGTCAATATGCAAGCCCTAACTGACTAGGAAGCAAACTGGAAATAAAAATGCTCTGACGTATACATGAAACAAGCAGGCATCACTCATTGCAAAGAAAGAGCGCCCGCTAAAATAAATAAATAAATGAATCTTTTTGTCCCTTCCCATAAGCAAGGATGCAGTTTTCCTGAATCTTTCAAGTGAGAGATCTAGTTTCTGATTTTATAGAGTAGCTTGAGTTGGATGAGCCAAAAGCCAGTTAACTTCAAGATGCTGTGAGGAAATCATGGAATCAGGTATGTTAATATTGAAAGCACAAAATTGCATTGTAGCTGTTTTGGGTTTTTTTCCCCCTACATATAATTTCAAAATGATTAAAAATATGAAGACCCTTTTTTAGGAACTTAATCTTTATCACTCAGGTACACTATGTCTGCTGTGGTACTCAGGCCTTGAATGTCAGCAAGAAACTACAAAACATGGATACACCCAGGAAACAATGTGATGGTAAAAATATCTACATAGAGACTGTCTTTTTCTTAACTTAATAAGGGAAACTTACAGAATCAAACATCTCTCAAAGTAGATCAGACCTTGGTCCTTTCCTGCTAGGAGACACAGTGAAAGCAAATAACTACCACACTTGCTGAGTTCAGACCTCAATTTTCCCCATCTGTGACCTTCTAGCAACCCCTGGATGAAAATGCCCAATCAGCCACATTTGGTAGGCTGATTCTCTATGTATGGTATGGTATGGTTCTCTATGTGATGAACTCTTGGGATCGGTAGCTCTATTCTGTTATTGTCCTTGGGTAAGTCTGCTTATAAATAGGTAGGCATGAATAGTACTGCCCTGTGCTTAAAGCTGAGGTCTAAAACCAGAAGACATATCCACAATCAGAAACAAGAATTCAGACACAAGGCCAAGTTCAGGAAAGGTGTGCCACATCCCCTGGCTGTGAGCAGTATCTAGCTAAGCAAGAAGGATGGATGGATGCTCTTGGCAGGCCCCTGCAAAGTGACTCCTCCAGTGTTTACTGTGGTTTAGTCAGGGATAATGTAGATATAAACACAGTTACCCTTCTGAATAAATGAACTGGAACTAGACTACAGCATTGCTATATAGTAAAAAGGTTTTGTTTCTCAGACAATTCACTGGGATCCTCAAAAGTTGCACCAAGTTCCTGACAAGGGATCACTTCCTGCGAGGCCGCTGTTGAGCCCCTGACCAACAGCAGCACTCAGTTTCCAAAGGCAATTTCTACCTTATAGATAACTAGACACACTTTTTTTTATACACTAAGGTTGACTGTGGAGTATTATGGAGTAAAGTGGTTTCAATCTTTGAACTTTAGAAAACAAACACTTACCACACATCAAAATATTTCCTTAGTGATTCAGAGACCCTAACACCTCAAAACTTGAGCTTAAAAGACTCCCACTCTAAGCAGATACTGTAGTTAAGATAAATAATCAAAAAGTGATTGAGTAAAAGTTATAGCTGACAATAGTAGGCAGAAGAAAAACCCTGAAGACTAACATTAAAAGTTTAAATTATATACTAGCATCAAATTTCTGAACTTCATCAGCTTAATAATGATCTGCAAGTTCTTCAAGACAAACTCATTTCAAAGTTTCTGGCACTAGGTGCCTCTCTGTCCTATATTTAGAATTTTTTCTAGCATAATATGGCTCAAAAAAATCCTGCTTACACAAAAAGGCTTCTACAGCAGGCTATGAAATTGTGTCCTAATGGTGGATTTCCACGAGACTGTACTTCCAGCTATCTCAATATGTATGGATACAATTAGGCAACATCTGTGAAGAAGAGTCTTTAAGGCAAAGAAAATAAACCCTAAACAGCCTGAACTGAATAATGAATGAGAAGTTTTGAAGCTTCCAAGCAAATAGAATGGCTGACTGCCTGTGGAAAGCAGAATCTTCAATAAAGACACCATTCATGCAGCAGTCAGAATCTATCATTTAAAGACCTTACACAGCACTCATTACACACAAAAAAAGTCCATTGAAATTATATTGCTCCAGCCTACAGGAGTGTTCCTGGGTAAGGAATGCTGAATAGGGAGGGCCCTAGCGAGTCAGTGAGCTGTTATTAGTGAACATCGGCCCTACTGCTCCTCAATCTATCTCTAGCAAAAAACCTCACCAAGAAACACTTTTCCTCTTGTCCTTGTGATGTGACTGAGTTTGATTTTAAGTGTACAAGTAGTTTTACTGACAGCTATAAATTTATTGTTCTAGCTAACAGTCAAAGACACTAGCCCATTAGATTTCAAGAATCTTCACACAGACATCTTTGGCATATTCGTTATAGGTGCCTATGCTCAAGTAGCAGCTAACACGCTGCTACTTGAGCTGTGGCTGCAATCAGATTTTGAACGATCAATATTAGTATCCCACATGACTGCATGTACCAACACTTAAAGAAAGAGCACATATCTAAAAGAAACGATCTAAATTTCTAAAAGCATTTTATCACCTGCCTGGTCGTGATTTGGTAGCTTTTAGGTTTTATATTTTTTGAAATTCTTCTTTGTTTTACCCTTGAGCTTGAAGTTTCGTGACGATTAGTATCTGACCCTGCCAACATCCTTAAATGAAGATCATATTTCATTTTCATAACAGTCCATATAGAGCTAGTTGAATTTTCCTACGACAGTGCTATAGCTAAAAATCTCTTTCTGTTGAGGAACATTCAAGGGAATATCATCTTCCAAAGCAGATGTCTCAGCAATTTGCAAGTGCTGATTGGCGTTGATAATATTAGTTGTCAATAACTAATTTATCTAAGAAGATATCTGATACTTTATTTAGAAAGTAATTAATTATTCCTATAAATAATCATTAAAAATATACACATGCTGCATAAACTGGAGATGCCCTGAGCGATGATCCAAACAGTAAGCCTATCAGAGGAACTCGTCATCAAGCCTGTCATCAAAATATCCCACTCCAGCAGCCACAGATGCTGCACTCTAACTTGGATTAACTTTAAAAGATATATATAACCACTACTAGAATTTTAAGTAGAAAACAGCTTTTTATTTTTTTTTTTATTTTGATATCTCAAAAACCATTACAGACAACCTTCTCCCTCTGAACAAAAGGGCTTTACGTATGTACTGTAACTCTTTTCTCTGTGGGTTTGAAATTACACACAGTAATGCCAAAGGTAAGTCATTTCTAGAGGTTTAATACATTTCTGAGTTTTTTTTCTTTTTCTCCCTCTTGTGAAATATATTTGTGGCCCACAGCAATCACTTTAGACTTTTTAGACACGTCCGGATAGAGATAGATGACACAAGTAATCTACTTATCTTCCTTTTCCATCACCAATAAAAGTGACAGCCTGCCTAATTAGGCCTAATAAAGCAGCAGCCAAGAGAGGGGCTCAGCAGCGATCTAAAGAGAAATGGCATTGACCCACAGATACAGGTGCCGCCTTGAGGCAGTACTGGTATTGCTTTATCTTCAACACATTACATCTAGCTCATACCATATTCAAATGCAAGTAGCATGTTTTTCTCCTCAATTCTTAGATCAAGAACAAAAAAAAAAATCTCATCTAATCAAAAAAGGCACTGACAATTTTTCAGCCTCACATTAAAAGCAAAGAGTCATTCAGAACAGTGCACTCCATATTCTATTTTATAATATCACTTTAAGCTATTTCTTTGAATCACAGACATTTCTTTGTTAAGAAGGAAAATCAAAAATTCATCAGAAGAAGTTCTCAGGTTTTTTTCCTTTTTTTCTCCACCCCTTTTTTCCTCCCCCCCCTCCCCTTTCCTCAAACAGGGCTATTGCGCAGGGTTTTTAGCTGGAACCAACATTTATAGAAGTTAGGGATCCTTAAGCAATTATTAGCGGTGAGAGTTTGACACGCCTGAGAGTTGTCAACAACTGCCTTTAAATAAAGTAGAAGGAAAGGGAAATAAACGGTGCTCTCAGCAAAATTAATACACAGCCTTGCAAATTAAAGGTATAGTGGTTTTTAAGCAAGGAAAAAAGTGAACTTTGCATGAAACAGCATTTTAAGTATATTTTTGTAAAAATTATCAGATTGTCAAATGGCATGAAAGAAAATCAAGTCTGCAGCTACATGTGATATTTCTACATTTGCTCAAAACAAAACAAAAATATCTTGTTTTTTTTGTCTGCAAGTATTCTTCATTCTTATTAGCCAAGATTGCCAAAGGCTGTTTTTGTTCAACTTGTACTGGAATATCACCACTTTCAGTACATTCCTTGCTAGTGAAGGGTTTGTACCAGGAGAGTTGAACACACAAAGCACTTTATTTCAAATTATTATTCAAGTTTCTGTCTTTTCTGAATGAAGTGCAAAGGCTACAGTTCTGTGGTTCAGAAAGGTTGTCGATGTTTTGTGTAAGAACACCCCAAGTGTGCCACCTCAAATGCGTGTTGTTAGTAAATAACACCACTGGTACTTGTCCTGACAATATCTGGGTTTCCTGTTCAAAATGGATACACAGTATTGTGAGTGAAGCAATCTTCTTTCATTAGAGAACTGTTGCTTTGAAAATATGCAGTACTAGTCTACAGAACTGACTGTCACAAGAGAACATCAAGACTAAGGCCACTGGAGGGGGGCGGGGGGAAGAAAAAGCAAAAGGGAATAGAATATAACAATATCCAACTAACAAATTTAGGAAGGAAACAGACCTCCTAGTTCAGGGCATTAACTAGTCTTTGAGCACCAAGAATTACTGAAAAACACCCTTACTTTTCTTGTTGTTGTTGTTCCTTAATAATGGACCAACTGATACGTGCATTTGCTTACTAGGAACATTCCGGTTCAAATACGGAAGACTTTAAATTTAATCAAAATATTTCAGTTTACCTCGATAGCCTCAATTCAGATGTTTTAACATCACAGGAGAAGAATGTGGTAGAAAATTAGAATACAGAAAAAGCTGACTGGTTGTGGATGAGAATACAAATAAACATAGTGACATTTTCTATCCTTTCTTCCATCGTATAAAAATGACCCTTCAGCATACAAGGCATTGGATAATGGCACACTAATGGGTGCCAAAGCATAGTTTTACTTTTAACTAATTAAGCTCAACTTGTTAGAATAGCCCTTCCAAAGAAAGGTTTAACTAATCCCATAGTTATTCTTTATATTTAAATTCTTACTTAGCATAAAACTAAACAAAATAATAAATATTTTCCATTCAATCAGAGCATAAAGGAAACATGGAAGATATGAATAAGAAATCAATTAAAAGCTTCTTGGGAACATACCTAAACCCATAGCTCAGGTGCTGAAATATCAACAGGCACAAATTACAGAAGGCCATACAGAAGAATTGGGATCCATTATTCTGATTTGACTGATTGTAATGAAACCCAATGTTTAGCCTAAACCTGTTAATATTCTGCTTCTCATTCATCAGTATAGTACCTTCACAACAGCTGATATTTTCTTGTCATTGTTTGAGGCTTTTTTTTTTAAAGGAAAAAGGCTTTCCCAGTTTGCTGGTTCACTAAGACAAAGAATGATCAGAAATTGACAACGCAGATCTCACCAAAACGTTAACTACCTTAGGAGCTGTGGAAAAGGCAGAAGATTCACTGCTATTTTTTACAGATTCTTTCCCCAATTCTATTGAAAACAGAATTAAATTTCCAAAAATTTTATCCAGCTCTAATAAGCCAAATGATGTGCAAGTTATGCTGAGCTGTAACATCAACATTTGTATCTTGCTGACACTTTACTTGCTGAGAACATAGACATACTAACAGAACCACTTACACGTGCTGGAAAAATAGGTCTGCCACCAAAAAAATACCACCATCAACATGATGAACACAGAAAAAGCAAGTTACTCAGTATGTTCAGCTTTGAAACCACTGAGGGAGGGGGCGAATTCCTGTTCTGTTAGGCTCAAGAATCACTCAAGTTATTGTTAATACCTGCTCTACTGCAGTACTTTGCAGGCCTCAGACTCCAGTCTCAAAATGTTCAGTTAAATTACCAAAAACATGTATGTAGGCTAAGCAAAAGCCAAAGAATTTGCTTAAAGAAAGCTCCCTGCAAAAAACAAGAGCATCTTTCGTCTGCTTGTATATGCACTTTTCGGTTTTAGTGGCCACTATTACATCTGTTTCCTATTTTAAAGCAGTAATTTTGCACAGAAATTCTGGAAGGTTATCTAAAGGGATCAAGTGGAGGGGTTGTACTGGCTCAGCAGCACAAATTCAGATGAGTTTAACAGAGAAAAAATAATCCCTCAGCTTTAAATTCAAACTACCTCAAAAGTCAACATTGGTAGTTCCACAGAGTCTGAATTGCCAACAAAGATAAACGATCCAATAGTAGCATTCAAAAGGCAGAGGTTTTTGGATAAGGAGGGGACCATTTTGGGTTGCTTATTCCAAGAATCATAAATTTGGGGCATGGAATCAGTTATGTATTTCTTACTACCTGTATGCCAACTGTGCTTACTAATGGCGCCGGTTTACAACGTAAGCACCAAGCCCTTTACTAAGCCTTCATTTGAACAAGCCCCCACAGCATTGAGGGCGATTGAGCTGACAGCAGAGGAGAGATCCACCTCTGTACCAGCCCTCGATACTGTGGCATATGCTGGCTCAGCAGTGCTACTTCAGTCTGAATCGGTAATAGACTGACATAAAACCCTTAACCCTTAATGAAGTGAAATAATGTGATTTGCTGAAAATGCTGGGCCTTCTTTTTATTATTATTATTTGAAAAGAAGTAACAGATGTAGGTCAGCTTATGAACATAACAGATAAACAGCATTTCACTGCCTCGTACTGGTCAAAACCAAAATACTCTGTTGGGACTCTTCTACCTGCAAGTTTGCAGCATGCAATGTCTTACTCATTTAAGACTATGGTTTCTACCTCAGTGCATTCATGATAGAAGGCTTGTCATTATATAAATTTATGGGCCAACTGAGCATAAGAAACCCCACGTACATTGTCTTAGGTGTTTTAAGACAGGAAAGTTTTAGTTATCACTAACAAGCACACTTTTAATGAATCAGATCTTATTAGCAATTTCTTTCTGCAGTGATATTCTCTTGTGAATGAGGCCACAGCTACAATAGAGTGAAGTTCACTGCCAGTTTTTGCATTAAGAAACGGAATTTTCCTGCACCAGCTTTCAAAAACACTACAAAACTTCCTGACTTGACTGAAACCTGATGAAGATCTGCTGTCTTGAATATTTGGCCCAAAAGACATCTCTTAGCAAATTCTAAGACAAAGTTACCATATTAAACTTAAAGCTAAAAGTATTTTATTTGCTGATACCTTCCCAAGACACATCACTAATTTCAGTTGAAAATAATCCTCAGCCTCTCCAGGAAGCTGTTGCTTTCTCATCTTTTAGTCCAAGGAATTAGACACATAAGAAAAATATTGAAATTGAAGTTGTGAACTTTTACAAGTAGAAAAAAAGCTTTTCATCAACTTAATCCATTGAATGAATTTTTTTGTCTGGGTCTCAGATTCACACTCCTTGATACCTAGGCAGCAAATCCCTTTGGCTTTGATTTCAGTAGGTCCTGGTAAAGAATCAAAAGTCCTGAAATTACATGCTTATGGTTGAACATGTGACTAGTTCCACTGATGGCAAAGACTCGTCCACCTGAAGTTAAGCAAATGTGCTTTGTTAGATTGGATTTCTGGTGCACACATCATTATCAGGAACAACTGATGAAGAAACAGGTCTAGATGGAACTGATGAGTAATGTCAAGTGGTTTTCTACATGTTCCTATCGCACCTGCATCTTTCCCAAGTCTGTGTCTACATCACCTTGCCTCAAGCTGAGAAAGTACATAGCAGATTGCCAAAGATAAATTTTAAGATAAGCTACTGTAGAAAACATTCTAAAAATTGTCCTGTATTTTTTATCAAAGATATCAAAATCCCACTTCATGCCCACAAAAATATACGTTCTTCAAATGCACTGTACATTTACTTATACCTTATGACCTTGTACCTCAGAGTTCAAGGGCATGAGTATAAGAAGATACAAGGCTATATATTTATGAATCCATCATGTGTCAGCTTTTTTTTTTTTTTTCCTTTTTCTTCTCTATTTTTGTGAGGGATTGGGCAGGTTTTCTAGAGAGGCAGATATTTGTAACAATGCCCTGAGGGTTAAATAATGATGTTGAGGGGGGGAAAAGTTAGGTCAACCTGCATAGTTTCATATGGCCTTAGTGACCAGTATGGAGCTGATCACCACAGCTAATGATTACACAGAGAAAAAAATTCCCCTAGTGCTCCGTAAGTAAATAGAAAATGCTAACCTTAGCATATTCAAAGGAGCATTTTAGCATGCAGTCATTAAGTTATCTCTTGGTTATTTATTTCTTCTGCTTGTTATTAGCTGTGTGAAGAATATTATTCTAATTATGTCAGCCCAATCAGCAGTATTGCATGTCCAGGCTCATTTCCATTAGTTTGAGCTTTGTCTTTCACACTGTGATACTAATTCAATGAGACATCAAACATTTAAATCGACCCAGGATGCCGAGGTCAGGCAGTTTTGCCCTTCCACTCTATTAGCACTCGAGTGTAATTGTGTTTGTCACTCCCCGCATGACTAATAGTATCAGGGTGACTATCAGAGCACAAATGAGCAATGCACTAATATATTATTTTGTTCTATAATATCAATATGTGTTTATTCAGTGGTTGTGTTAGCCAAGTTGAAATGCTCGCTTTAATACAGTAACCATAAACTGTTCACTTAAACAGGGGCACTCACTCATACAATTACTTTACAGCAATAGAATTTTTACTTTGCAGCAATAGAATTTTGCTTAAGTGAGAAAAATGAAAAAAACTCACTTTAAAAATAAGCTTTCAGAGATGCAGCTTTGCAGCCTCAATTTGGCCTAAAAGGATCAGTAAAACTGTGCATAGTTCATACACAGAACATATATAACAATTTGCAGTGTATAAATATAAATGTATTATGAGCTACATATAATCAGAGAGTGCATAAACCATTGAAGCAATTTAAAAGCAGTTTGCATCTTTAGGAACAATTGCTAAAAACTTTAAAGCACCAGGCCTTGAACCCAAAGATACCCAAAGAAAAGGAAACCAAGGGATTTCCTCTACATCGCTGCAATGGTGCAAGCCACTACGGAATTTCAGCATGTGGCTGACTTGAAAGATGCAGCTGATGCTGTCCATGTACTTAAAGCTACACATTTGCCTTAATAAATTCCTCAAGGGGAGACATGATTAATTACCTCCAAACTTACATAAATAGGGAAAAAGGAACGGAAAAAATCCCAAACTATATTAAAAAAGCTAATTATTAATTCAGCACATATGATAATTATTATCAAATCTGATAATTTCAGAAAAATTTAAATTCGCTCTCCTCAGAGCAATAAAGCCATATTTTAAACGCCACATCATTTCTTTAAAGAATGGTTTCAGAATAACTAAAACTATTAAAGTCCTTATGCATTTCCTTCTCTTATTTTTATTTCAAAACGAGGTAAAATCTATTCTTTATACTTGCTGAGGCAGCAAGTATATATACTTTATACTTGCCATCAGCTTCAGGGGAGGCTAGCTTTCACCTATAGCATTTGTACTTCTGCACTTTCATTCTCTAGTGCTGAGGAGAGAACACAGGACACCTTTTTGTTCCAGTTTTAAAAATGTCAACAGTCAAAAGTATTACTTCATACCAGCATTACATAATTAGATCATTCAAGGTCTGAGGGGTAGGGGAGAGCTTTTTTAAAAAAAAAATTGAACAAATACAACTTGCTTCTCAATAGTATACAGTAGCTTTCAACATTTTCAATGCACTACATAGACTTCATAGAAAATAATTCAAACTTTCGTCAACTTAAATCACATCAATTAAAACAATTAAAAAAAAATAATCACAAAACACACGCAATAGGTCAACTCTGGGAGCCATAAGGCAAAATTTTTGCTTTACTGACTGTCATTGTGTACGTGCACCCCTGCCTTTAGGCAGGGTTTCAACATCAGGTTTGAACATATGCTAAAGCTTACACTTATGTCTTAAAGTTTCACTGACTCCAAGCAAGCATGTGAAGGTTTTGGTGACTCAGAATAAAAAAATTGTTCTTTTGATTGATTAGAGATAACATGCTAAAAGCTCCCAGATTTGAAGACAGATTCTGAATATTAAGAGAGATGAATGACCTCATCATCAATGTCTGCCTCCTCCAGGAAAGTGCAGTGTTTACACATACAGTTGCCTGCTTCACACATAGAGCTTTAAGTGCAGATAAGATTGTTCACGTGAAAATGTATTCCAGATCACGCTGGGAATTGTTTTAGAAAGAAACACTTGTCCTGTGATATTAACTAGACTAAGTAACTTCTGAAATTTCAGATTGAATAAAACTCACTCAGTAAAATTCACTTCAGCATGACAAGTTAGAACAAACAAAGACAATAAACAAATCAACCCACTTGACCCAATCCTTTTCCTTCCCAATTGGTTTTGTACTTCTTACTTGTCTTGAGCAGGAGGAAAACAAAAAACAAAATACCCCAACAAGCCATATCACAAGATCTTCTGACTAGGGACCAGAGTACAGAGATTTAGAAATGGCTTCAGGCTACAGGAATGGTACCTGAGCTCAGCTTCTAGATGTTTGCACATCACTGAGCATTAGTAATCTGTACCCTCTTTACATTCTCAGCTTGTGATGAATCTGCAGCAGACCAAATTTGGCATCATGCCCAGTCTAACTTATATATCTTCTCCAAATCATAAACTTCCTAAACTAATGCTTCCTTGTGCAAAGATATTGGGAAGAGGATAAATCTTCAGCCATAGCAGGCTGTTTTAATTCATTGAACCTATGTGAGTTAACAAAAAAAATGGTCCTTATAAATACAGATCAAAGAGACAAGTACATTTTAATAGTTTTCCATTGACCTTTCGCTACCTGAACATCCTCTCAAGAAAGCAAACACATCTAACTTCCTACCACATCACACTTTTTGTTTGTTTCCATTTCCAAGGGAATTGGAAAGTACATCTGTTAACTTCCATAATTTGTGCACCACCATTCCTGTTCATCTACATCTCAGACAAAAATTATATTTTTATTTAATCTTCATGAGTTGCTTAAATAAAAACAAACAACTACACCACCTCTTATGGGATATATAACGATAGAACAACCACTTTCTAGCTTCCGTAAGAGTAGAAGCACAAAAGCACTGTCCGCCCTGACACTGATTTAGAACACAGTCTTAGATGAACTACTGAAAAGTATCTTTGTATCTCACTGATCCCTGAGTGTTAAAGATGTGCTATAAGCACCAAGTGAAACTCAAGAGATGTATTTATCTAAAGGATGTTTATTTCTCTACCATACAGATGCAGCAAATATTTGTGTTCCTTTCCATGCCCTTCCCAATTAGGGTATTATGTATTTCTAATGAGTAAAACTAGCTTTCTGTGCTTTGAGTTTAACTTCAAAGATTTTTTTTGTCTTTGTCTATGACATGCAATTGCTATATAGGGTAGAGTTGGTACACGCTTTTCTATCAAAATATTTATTTTGATAAAAAACCAAGGAAAGTGTGGGTGGCAGGAAAAAATGCGTTTTCTGTGCAACTCTAATTATATATGTATATACACACATATGTGAGGAGTAAATTCACTGTTTTGCATACGTTGTTTTTGCCTACCCATTCATGGTAATTAAGCCCATGTGTATTATATTTATTCCCATGAGTTCAACCCTCCCTTTTGACAAATCCAATGATTAAACATACACTTTACTTCTAACAAGACTCTATGCAACACTAAACTGCTGCCACTTAGTTGCAAAAGCTTTGCTTTCTATTATAAACCCATTGCTTTCTTAAAAACAACAAAATGTCCACCTTCTTTTTTTCCCCTTTCGCTCATGCTCTGACACGCAGCAGCTCTAAACAGACAGCATTCTGCTTCCTGTAGGGAGAGCATTACCCTTCATTCAACAATGTAACTTCTCTGGGGCAGCAGACGTACAACTGAATGCTTATGAGGAAGTTACACCAGCATTTTGAGGGTTATGCAGGCATCCCTAACTACACACAGAGAAGACTGAAAAGTAATTACCATATATGTAGAAAAAACATAGCACGAAAGAAACCATTGCCATTGGAAAGGCTTTACCTTACTAGAGAAGGCATCTCTGCACATTCCACACCACAGACAGCAGGCAAGATAGGCAGCCTCTGAGGTTCCTGCCTAAGAAGTACAAAGGAAGGTTAATGACACAACTTCCTGCTCATATCCCAGTATGTTTTTGTTGATTTCAGCTCAAGCTTCCATAAGATTGGTTACTAATTCTTCAACTTTCTGATCAAGATGATGATTAGCTCAAGCAGCCATTTGACTGCTAGGTCAAATAGAATCCTTGGATTCCAAGTCAGTGGTGCTTCGGTAAATAAATGTATTCTGCAGAGGAGCTGTGCAAGTATTCCATGTTTGGAAACAAAGGCTTTTCAAGAAAACCCACTATAAACATTGAATCTATAAACAATAGATTCTCAATAGCAAATTAAATGCCACTTCAAATTAAACCAATATGGCCCACTGGGATCAAGCTTATGGGCTGGTGCTTGAGCTAACAATGAAGATACTGTGAGAAATGAATACAGATGCTAGGAGGAGTGCTATGGTACAACTCTTTTGTCCACCAAACTAAATGAGGAAAGTTTGCTCCTATCACAGATAATCACAGCTGATATTGAAACAAAGCCTTGAGGTCCTTTGAAAATTCTTCATAAATAGTACAGTGGTTACAACTTAAAGTAACAAAAAAATGTGTATATTCTCCTCATTGACTTGTAAAACAGACTCTGTGTGTGTGTGGAGGGAGTTCAAGTACTTTAAACATTGTAAATTGGTGGACTATTTTGGTAGNGAGGAGTTGGGTAGAGCATACAATCTAAACATTCAAGTCTACTGTACTCCCTACTTTCATTGGGAAGGAAAGTGTCCTCATTCTCCTTTTTATACTTTCTCTTTCTCTCAGTTCCACACAGGCCAAGGCCTGCAGATCCTTTATAACTTATTCATGACAAGTGAAATATTGGCAGTTCAGTTGACCAAATAATTCATAATAGCAGAGCACTTGCAGTTGTCCAAGCTCAAGCAGAACTGTTGAGTCTGCAACCCATCAATATCCCATAGCAGGGTTGGGAGAGATACTATACATGATCCACTCCCAAATTCCACACATTTTAGAAGAGGATGTCTTTTAGATTTGGGGAAGATTACCGTTCATTTGAAGGATAAACATAGGAAAATGTTAGAGAAAAGCCCATGCAATGCAGACAAATCATGGGTATTTTTAAGGAATTTAAAAGTCAGTAGTCTCAAATAATTTCCTTATTACAGTCTGCTGAAAATCTCCATATTTCAGATCCTTAATTAATAGTTTTCTCCTTAGTTTCTAATGCAGATTAGAATGTATTAATATAAAATGCCACTTACTACAGCTTTGAAACTCAATATTCATACATTTTTATATATATCTCTCTAAGATAGTATAGATTTACCTCATTGAGGTGAAACACACAGGTGTGACACTTCAGAAGGATTTGCCTTTATTTACCAGACAAAATTAGACACATCACATTTGCAGTAGTGGCCCTGATTCCACTTCATGTGAGATATGTTGTCCCTTTGTTTGCTGCTGACAAGCGTAAAGAGCCACTTTCACTGCAGATAATAATGGTTAATTTATCACACAGAGCAGTGGCTGACCTCTGTGCGTCCCTGGCCCTCCATCACCTTCACACCTGCTCAAGCTAATTGTTAGAGCCAAGTGTAAATGAAAATCAACTGGGCTAATAATGAATGGAGGCCATTACTCGCAACAGCACGTTGCTTTACAAAGGTTTATCAAGCTACGGTATAACTAGTCCCGTAGTCACAGCTCCCCATTTTATAAATGAGGATAGGGCAAACTCTTCAAGCCAGGAAAGAAAATCAGACAGTAAAGTAAAACACCTATGTTTGGCACTGTTTTTATAGACCCTTAGCACAGCAAATAATATACTGACATTAGAAAATGCAAGCCAGAAATCTCAGTTGATAAAGCAGCAGTATTATTTTAAAAATTCTGGAGCAGGGGAAAGAACTTCCTCTTCACCCATTTAACATTATAGTAGTCTCCTAAGATTCATGGGTGCAAGTATACTAATTAATGAACAGGCAAACATAGTTGAAAATCCAACCCAGAAGTCCCTCATAGATCATACCAGAGACTTTCCCTGTAAAGAGCACAAGACAGCCTAGCACTTCAAAAACTAAAATTTCAAGGAACATTATATTGCATGTACTCTTGCTCCACATAGCTCAAAACAAAACCTAAAACTCCAAATAACTTATTATCTTTTAGCAAATCCAAGCTCCTACATTTACATCCATTTATCTTCAGACAAAAGAAAAGAAATTATGAAAGTATCCCACCACTTCGTCTCATAACTAAAAAATAAAATAAAAAAATTAGGGAGAAGGTTGTCTACAACTTCAAAACTGAGAATTATAGAGGATATAAATAATCATGTAAGAGCTACTGAAGTCTTTTTAAGATTCCACCTCTGTAACTGTTTTCTCATGAAAGAAGAATTGCCAGGCCATCATGGGTTTTATGTCTCTCCTCCAACCCCACCAAGAGAAAAAAAACAATAGTTACATTCAGAATCACACAACAGATAAACAAACAGCTTGATAAAGACTAAAAAAACCACCTACAACCAAATAAAATTCCACTTCCAGCTTCTCATCCATATTCAGATTGTTTTTCAAGCAAAAACTCAGGAACTACAGAAAGTGAACACTTTGTAACAAGCTTTAAACACATCTAAACTGGGTCCTGCCACCTTCAGTGATTTACTAGAAGAAAAGCAAGTATCTGTCTTTTTGCAAAACTCTCATTACTCCTCTGTACACAGCACCACAATTTTGATTTTTACTCATTTAAGAGGAACAAAGAATATGTATTAGAATTGTCAGTAATCTGGTAAAATAATTGTATTTACGTCACTGAATCATTTTTATTAAAAGAAACGGCATACTAACTCTTCCCACAGAATACCATAAAAGTGGAGCTACTGATCAATTCAAAAGAACTTTTCCATAAAAAGTTAATAGAGAGAATGAAAACATGCATAATACTTTCTACTATGTATACTGCATTAAGAATGTACTAGATGTCTTCAAATTAGTAAAATAAAGTGCTCGCTTGCATGAATCTGCAGGACAGAATCCAACATCAATAAAAATAAATAAAGGAGCTGCAAAGAGTTATGGAACATCAGATTGCTTGTGGCAGGGCAAAGGCTAAAGAAAAATGGAAATGAAAACTTGAAAGTGTGACATTTGGATTTTGAACAGCATTTCAAAAACCAACAAGGTCAGTAATACTGTTGAAATTGCATGCAGACCATTCTGGGAGAAATCTGCCTGTATATATATGTATTCTACAAGTTCACACAGACAACCAGATTCTCCAGATTTATTTAATAAATTTGCCTGACATACAGTTTTACTCCCCATTACATTTTCTCTTGTTTTTACGTTCTCATCAATACAAAGCCAGCATAAAATTCTGTCATATGAGTTTGGCTCTATAGTGCATTGCAAGACAAGGATAAAAGAAAATTCATCCAATGTAACTTTTACACATTCATAGCATATACAGTTTGAATAGAGTTCATGGGATCTCACCACACTTCACATCATCTCGATGTACAAAACAAAAGCCCAAACGGATGCTCCATTTTCCTCAGTGGGAAAATACTTTTCAATATGTGCCAAGAGTCTTACAAAAGAAAACACAATTCATTTTGCACTCCCCATGGTCAGACTTGTTTAATGACACAACACTGAAAGCTACACTAACTAGCGCTAGTTATTCCAGTGCTTAGGGTCCGAAATCTTATTTGATGTGAAGGTATGGGGTGCAATACTTTAATGGAGCTGTACCCGTTTACCCCAGAATGTGCGTGTGCATGTTTATGAATAAGTAGTGAGCTACCTTTAGTCATTTCCAAGAGTACAGTTAAAGACTAAAGAAATCTAAGCACATGGAACTGTTTCTGATTTCCAGTGAAGGTTCTATGCCATTTCATATTACCTTCAGATAGGAGAGATTTGCAGAGCCACCTTATCTGTCCCCCGTGTCACAGAAAGAGGTAATTATCTGTTATAATAAGTGATAGGAGATTGCTGCTCAGGCTACCCTAAGTATTCTCCAGCAATTGTTCTTTTCCAGCCTACTTAAATATCCTATTTCTATACTTTAGTTTAAACTCAGAATTCTTTATTCAGTTTTACCTGCCAATTCCAATTGAAAAAAAAAAGCTATAAAAATGTTGAAGGAAATAAAAACAATCTGCAGAAAGTTGCCAACAAACTTTATCCCAAGCAAGATAATGCCCTATCAGCACTGTGGCCAGGCCTAAGGATTTTCCCCATGTGTAGAAAGCACTGAATCAGGATGCAAATCAAAGTCACCTGTATACAAGTAAACAGCAAACACATTCCTTTCTAATATGTATATCCCAAAACATTTTTTCAGAGTAAGCACAAATACTTAGAGAGGATTTAATCTTTCTCACAATAGCCTTGATTTTGCTTACCTTTTGAGCCTATTTAGAAGTAAATCCACAGGCTCCAAACAAGCCCATAAACTACATGCTGCAAGCTATGAACTTCAGTTCATCACCATTTTCTCTGTAATTGTCATATTGACTGATCAACTGCTGACATATTTGGCTAGGAGGTGGTGTACTTTCTTCCCATCCCTTCCCACCCTCTAAGACACATATATTGCTATCTGGAAGAGTATTCTGATTAAAAAAGTGCCTGAGGCCATCTCAGCATCCATATGTCCTCTCACCTCTCCCCCAGCTCAGTTGAAAACCACTGTCTCTTCTCCGTGTTCTCTGTCTCCTCTGTTCATGCTCTGACAGCAATGCTGAGCATGGAAGAAAATCCTTAGGTCAGCTATGGAAGTACTTTTTCAGACATTTTTGCAGGAAGACACTCTGGCCAGATGAGGATCTGAGCAGAGCAGAAAAACTGTTCTGCACAACTGCCCAGGGCACTTCAGATACTACTACAGCAACCATTCCAGCTGGCTGTGACTTAAGAAAGTAAAATATATGTGCCAGAACAAAGGAATCTAATAAAGCAATTACTATGCTCATACCAGCAAACATTTTGTACTGTATTCAAAAAGCAAGATCATTCTGAATATATAATCTGATTGTATTTATAACTTTTATATCCATTAAAACATGTCCCATGAAGCTATGCTAACCCTTTGGAGAACTAATCATCCCACTAAACAGAATTTTCCCTCTCAGTAACATTGAATGCAGTAGAGAGCTTGACTGTGATAGCAAAAATACATTTTAGTTTCTTAAAAGAGGAAATACTCAAAGACTCCAGGCTTGAGCAACCGTTTTCCTACACAATTAAATTAAAAAGACAGAGAATCAAGCTTAGCGTTGCATACTTCCATATTAGTGAAAAAATGTGTACTTACAAGAGGGAAGCAAACAATAATTTAGGTTACGTATCTCATATAAAGCGTGTGATTCACTAATGGTAGAGCTATTCAGTAAATCCAGTTAAGAAAGGCAGCCAAAACCAGTTGATGCAATCACAATGCTCTACCCATCTATTAGGCATACAACATTTAAGAAAATTTACAAGCACCAACATTAACTAGTGTTCCCTGCCTTTACAATTTGTACAATGAACTCAGCCTTCAACAGACAGAATAATTATGCTAATAGAAGAAAAACTTTCCGAAAAAAAGGCAGCCAAATCTAAGAGACCTGTCAATGCCAGTGTCATCAGTGGAGTGATAACTAGTAAAGAGCGGATATCAAAGGCTGTCTTTTTCTTCCCCTCCATGCTCTGTTCTGTTTGAGCCCATGGTGGTCACAGCTCCTTTAACAATATTTATAATGAAGGAACAACGTTGGAGATGTCAACCCTTATTATTCATAAAGGCTCCTCCTGCCCAGCTCTCCCCTTAGGCTAACTGTAAAAGTACCTGATTCCCAATTCTCAAACACAAAAGCGCACAGAGCTTGAAAGCTGAGCTGACTAATAAAGTTTGCATATCCCTAAGAACAAGAGCACACAATGAAGAAGAAAAGGAATGGCAAGATTAAACAAAAACAGTAAGCTTGGATGGGAAATAATAAAAATTTAAAGAGGTAAGAACTTAGATCCCCCTCCATACTCCTGTTCATTTACATTTCAGCATGTCCTAAGAAGCATCTGTTTTATCTCCTGACTGCTGCATCAAGGTATAACATACACCACAAAACTTAAATCACATTTTGGAACTGGGAAGATGAGAGGTTGTGAGCAATACAACTTCTAGGTCATTGAACTGCAACTCAGGAGGTATCTAGAACAAGGGATAAGACTGACCCAGCAAATAATTCTGGCTCACTGTTTCACTTCGGGGCCTTTATTGGTATTTAAAACACAGATAAGTGTGGGAAATGCCTTCAAACAAACAGGAAACTGGGCTTACAATAAGATTGTGAGCTGGATTTGCCTGCTGTAGTGCTTCGATGCACCTCTCAGCCCTTGACAAATAATAGGGGCTTGGGGCTAGGCTGTCATAGATTTTTATTTTTTTTTTTTAAATCACACAAGGGACTAAAAGAAAACAAGGCTTTCTTCGTCCCTCTGTTCTGCCTTGCTTACATTATGACTGACTGCTGGAAAGGGTAGGGGACCCCTGCCTGGGACAACCAATTGGGCAGGAAGGAAAATGAAATGAAGTCCACGCCAGTCTAAGCAGCCAGCTAGCTGCAGAAAGATAAGTCTCTTTACTGGCCTTTTCGTGAGGCTGACTAACACTACAGCCTTTCCTCACATTTTGAGAGGCCTGTCTAGTCAAAAGAGACACATGAATCTTATAAGCTACCACCCTCCTGAGAAGAATCATGAAGCTGTTTGACTGCACACAGCAAGTCGCTTAAGGCAGGAAGCAATAATACCAAATACTATATCTCGTGAATGCTACAGGGGCTTTTGGGGACAGGAATAACAAAGTATAGAATCATCCAATACAGAGTTTAAGCAAGACGCTGGGATGAACTTTCTAAATTGGAGGAACTGACACGGGATCCTCTCTCCAGAGTTGCCTTACTGGTATTTACTTTCATGACAGAATGGTTCCAGGCTTCAGAGGTCACAAGCTGCCAGCAGGTGTACATCAGAACTGCTGACAGACTCACCTGTGTAGCACAGCCACAGGTCATCAATATCTGAGATGATGTGTCCCTTCAAAGTGACTACACTTGTCCAATCTCTTTATCTGTAACTGCTATGGGAAGTGTACTGGTAAATAATGCAAGAGAACAAAATTTATTTTATTCCATCTTCAATAAAAATGGGCTTTCCATCACCTTGCTTTCATAGGCTGGAATAGTCATGGACGCTGGGACCAAACTATTCTTATATTATCAGGATAACACTTTCAAGAGACCTTCAAAACTGTATTTAAAGTGTGAACAAATAGAAACAACGAAGCAGAGGGAAAAATATATTAAGTGGTAACATTTTAAAACAACCGTTACAGTGGCAAATCCACTACTCTACTAGCATATTCACTTTAGATCACACGTGGACAAGACAACCCTTTCAAAAGCAGTAACACAGAACTAGCATAGCTAGTTCAGCATACAAGGTAACCAAAATCTTACACAAAAGGGAATAGGGATACAACTGATCCATGTATTTCCTTCAAAGTATTGACGACCAGCTATCCCACTCAGTAAAGACAGGCTATACTCATGGACAGTCTAGAGTAATTGATCTATGTACAGACATCTCATTCCAGTGGGTGTGGCAGAATATACAAATTACCACCAATCAGTTTACGCATTGCTGAGAAAAGTATCTGAGCTTTATAAAGCAATGACAAATTAAGCTGAGTTAAAACTTGTAACAACTGTGTAGGCTCTCTATATAATTCTAGACAGACTGAAAAAACATTTTTTGTGAATAAATTCCTATTACCCCTAACAACTGCTGTGGATGGGAGCAGTCTTTCTGGAAAGACTGCAATAGTCCTTCTTAACAGTGGCAACAAAGGACCCGCTTTCTGTGTGCAACTGCAGACATTTTCCTTTTTGTAAAAGGTCCCTCTATGCTATGAAAGGAAATGGGCAATGCCTATCTCAACTGATTTTGCCCCCCCCCCCACATACCCTGGTGCGTCTTCTGTTGGAAGGAGAAAAGGTGGGTAAAGTTTCAGAATACCTCAGAGCCTAGACCAGGTTTTCCGTTACCCTTATAGCTCAGGTTATCCCACTTCAGATGACAGGAAAGTCACAGTACTGTCTCTGGGACTCAGCAGTTTTGCCTCTACACCAGCGTTGCGCTGCTTTGATTTACTGTAAATCACACAAGGGGAGGGATGTTACTGTGGGTGGTTTACCCACAGAGGGCATATTCTTTATTGGGATATGTAAGCCAGCATTGCAGAAAGGTCAAGCGGTTCCTTCCTTTGAAATGTGTTTCACTTAATTCTTTGTTCCCAATGTGTCAGAAAAAAATTGGCTTTACCTCCAATATATTTGAAAGATTTGTGCCTTTGAAATTTGTTGGGGTTGTTCAGCCTGGAGATGAGAAGGCTCCTGGGAGACCTTATTGGGGCCTTTCAATACTTAAAGGGGACATAAGAAAGATGGGGACAAACTTTTTAGCTGGGCCTGCTGCAATAGGACAAGGGGTAATGGTTTTAAACTAAAAGAGCGTAGATTCAGACTAGATATAAGGAAGAAACTTTTTACCATGAGGGTGGTGAAACACTGGCACAGGTTACCCAGAGAGGTGTTAGATGTCCCATCCCCAGAAACATTCAAGGTCAGGTTGTACAGGGCTCAGAGCAACCTGATCTAGTTGAAGATGGCCCTGCTCATTGCATGGGGGTTTGGACTAGATGGCCTTTAAGGTCTCTTCCAAGCCAAACTATTCTACAATGCTATGAAATGTTACAGGTACCTAATTTTAGCCTTTCAGTCTCCCTGTTGACTCCCCTACATATAGCGGAAGATGAAAACTAGCAATTCATTTTCAATGAGATACTTCTTCTATCACAACCATGCTAACCTGATGCAAACAAGAGATGACTGCAGGAACAATTTAAGTGTTGAGAAGTCCATAGAGCTTAGAAACTGGTGAAGCATCTCAGTTGTACATCTTCCAAATGAAAATATTTCTGTTCAAGGATCAAAATGACCCATTTAAAAATTCCCAGTTGTTGTATCTTTTCAACAGTTTTCCTTGAATTACAAGGGTCTGACATACCTAGTTCCTGCAGGAGGTATGGACCTTTGTCTAGCTAGCTGTGTCATTACTCAGTGACGTACATGTATTCACAATGTCATGGTCCTCCAGAGGAGTTCTCTCTGCTCGATTTTATTCGCTCATCTTTGTCATCTAGAATCACAACAGGACACATTCATCTCAACTGCCACCCTGATGACCTCAGTGTAATCCTACCATGTTTAGCCCAGTATTCATGATACATATCTCCCATCTCTAGAAAGAGGGCAGTGCATGGAGTGGTGAGGGAAATGAAGAACAATACCTGACTCAGCTCACTAGCCATGGGGGCATGGCCTTTTTACTAATTAGCATGATTTCAAAAATAATTGGTCTTCTTGACTATGCCACAGTACATCAGATGAAGTTGAGCATGAGGAAAGAAGCCCAGTAAACTCATTACTGTTTACTCATTCACTGCCAAATTGTTAAAAGAGGTCATTTAAAAGGTCAAGAATGATACTACACTACATGAGAGCTTTAATCTGAACATATAAGAATAGGCAGCACACTAATTATGAAACCAGAACTAATAGGGAGATAGTACAGAACAAGAAGATAAGCACAATACAGTCAGAGCAATTAGCCAAAATAGTCATATATCTTGGACCAAGTCAGCCTTACCTTTCTAGCCATTGTAGCATACTGTGCATTGATTTTATAGTGTATCTCACTAGTCCACTAGCCATTCACCATGCTACTACTGGAATCTATTCACTATTTTAAGTCTCTGCAGCCCAGATAGAAATAAGAGCACTAAAAAGCCCTCTTTTCACATTCTGAGGCACCCCGCTGTAGCGCAGCATGAACTAGCAGCCCAGCTCTCCTGCTTTGTCTTTAGGCTACCTCCACAGCTCAAAACAGCCCTTCACAGAATCTCAGCCATGAGCTTTTGGTTTACAAATGAGCTTTTTAGGAAGCGTGGTAGATCTAAGCACCTCATCCTTGCCCAAGTTTTTAAACATAAGAAATAATAAATCTTCAGAAAAAAAAATTACCTGGAAGTGACCCCTTACATAGGTTGCTTTTCCCTAGAAGGATCCACAAGCCCAACTTGCATTTATAAAATAAACTTACAAATCTCTTGCCCTTTTACAACTTTCCACTGCTTTTATCAGGAGGCTTCTTAATAAGGCACTATTCAGTGAAATCAGGAACTGCCTTTGTTGAATAGGAGTCAGCTGCTTTTCCAGGTGGTTTGTATTTTAATAGATAGCCATTCCTATTTAATGGGTTTTCAGTGTGAGATTCACACCCGCTTTGTCTCCATGCTATCTAAAGGTTAAAGACAGGAAAGATAATGTCTATATGCTCAAAAAGAGTTTGCAGCTGACTAAAGGCACACAGGGGAAGTTCATGTACCCTAGGAAGTCTTTATGGGATCTTCAGTCTTTCTTTTCAGGGAAGTTCTAGAGCTTGTGAACCAAACTTATCTGCAACTTTTGCTTTATTCACTGTTTTCGAGAACACATCTAGCGGGACAACAAATTTAAAGTAACACTGTCACAATGGCCTTGTGCTGAAATATTTCCATAAACAAGTCTTGCTCAATCCCTCTCCTTGGTACATAGCCTTCCCTGTAAAAACACTATGCCTTAAAGAAACCAGGGGGTAGGTAGGTAGGGAAGAATCATGGAAGCAAACTCCCCCACACCACCACCACCACCACCACCACAAAAAAACATGTAACTTTTCTCCTCATGAGCTCCTTGTACCAGCTGTCAGGAGCTATTACCTGCCTTCAACATTCCAGCAAAGCAGCAACATTTTTGGAAGACTGCCCATTAATTGTCACATTGGTATTTCCCATTCTACCAAGATAGTAGCACTTCTTTGTATGTGACTACCTAGAACAATTAATCAAACTCTCACTAGTAGCTAAAGACAGAGAAAGAAACTCATGGCAAGCTTCAGTGGGGAAATGAAGTAGCTTTTTAAAAATCATGAATTCCCAGGAAAGTGGCTATTGGTAAACTCAGCTTTATAGCATCTGCAGCAAAACATGCAGACACATGTGACTGGAGGAGCCAGTTCTCCATTTCCTAAACCACACATTTAATTTAGATTTGATAAGACAGGAATTGCACATTAAGTACTCATTGATTACCTAAAATATATTTATTAAGAAATAACAGCTATGTAATGTATCTCTGTTAGATACGTATCTATTACAAAGCTGTTCAACAGCAATAAATGTTTATCTAAAAAATTAACACTTGGCTAACATAAAATACACATCCTATTAAATCCGAGTGAAATACCTGCTGAAGACAATTAAACCTCCTGTCTTCTTGCCTCAGTTTTTCTGATCAATGCTGTTTTCCCTATGTCTGAAGTCACAGCACCAAACCTCTGAATAGCAATCCTTTTCTTGAAAAGATTCAAGAAGTTTTCATGAAGATATCTCAAACCTTTCAAGAAATCCTTCTTAAAGCCTCATTTGCTTGGCGACAGCACATGACCCTTCACAGCTCTGCTGGTCCTGACTCTGGGCCACAGAGGAGGGCTCTTTCTACCATACTCCATTCTCCAGTGCAGACATGTTCCCAGGCAACTGCTTTCCATAGGCAGCAGGGCTGTGCTCCTGTTGCTGTTCTTGGGATTGCTTGACTCTATTATTTAATATAAGGATACTTGGAAACTCTAAAAGGAGGCAGGAAGTGGAACAGTGGCTGTGGAGTTGATAGCAGCTTAGTTGAGGCTCTCGGAATGGTAACTTTGGATGGAAAAGGAATTTGGGTATTAGATCCTTATTTATGCAACAATAAGGAACATACATGCCTCTGCTGAACAGGTACACACCAATGAGATAAGCAGAAAGGGAGGTGACATTCAGTGAAGAAAATTGTGGTTCCTAGAGATAAATTTTACGGAAATAAAAATAACACTCCAGCCACCTCTGGCCTGGATCAAAGACTATAGACTTCTGACAAAGAGTTGGCAGGAGTCTAGCGAAAGACACCAGAACAAGCACCAAAAGGAAGAGACTGAAAATGGGGTGGATGGACCCTGGTGACAAGGTCTCTACACAAATAGGAAACACTGAACTAACACACATACAAAATGGAAACTTCACTCTGAACATTTTCTTTAAGCCCAAAGAACTTCTTTTTAGATACAAAAGAGCTACTGGAATGAAATGAGGTACATTCTGTCCAGTGGGCACTCCCTGGAATCACATCTGAAGCACCTATGTAGGGCAATATAATGAAACTTTATTTCTGCTGCTCACAATTCATCAATTTTCTGGGTAAGTCCAAAACTCCTACAGACTCACTGGCTTCCTGCTGCAGCAATTAATTCACTTTTCCTACTAAGCTATTAATTAATTTGAAAAAGCCCTTGTTGTTGAGCAATGCATATACATCATTAACATCAGAGAACTCTTTTATTGCATTATTGTTTATTAAAACACAAACTCAAAAAAAGGAAATTGGAAAGAGTTAAGGTTATAAAGGAAAAAAACAGAGATGGGTCTGGAACATAGGCATACTCAGTCATGGAAATTCTGTTTGAAGCTTCACTGTCTGTTTTATTATGGATTCCATAGGCAGCTTCTAATTTAGTGCAGCTGTTAACACTCCTGCTACATCAAAAATTCCCTCTGCTGAACTTTTGTAGAGGTTTTTGTGTTAGACAAGCACCAGTCCTTTGCAATTTCAGTTTCCTAATTATAGTATTGCAGTTCACATTTGTACTGTAAACCTGACCAGACTGAAAAAAAAAAAAAAAAGTAGTAATTTACAACTGTGGGTAGTACTGGTTTTACTAGCTATTGCATTTACCCAGTGATACATAAAAGGTGTGCAATAGCTGGTCAGTAACCTGCTTAGCAAATTGTTTCTAGACGTATTGCTCTGAAATGTGTATTACAGCACCTTCTGTGACAAACAACCTGTAAAAGCTTTGATCTTCAATTGCTATTCAAAGTGTTAATACGAATTTCTTTTAACCACATACTTTAAGAAAATTAAGATAAACAAATACCTCAATTACCAACAAATGAAGGGTAAAAACCCACAAGAAAGATTAGCCAGCACGCTAACTGAACATTTAAAGCTTCAAATAGCAACCCAACTCTAAATGACTAATAAAAGGCTGCCATTGATAAAACATCTCTGATAAAGAAGATGGATCTGGTTTTCTTCTATATTTACAACAGACACCTTTCCTTCCAACATCCACAGAAGTGTCTCCCTTTTCTTTAACATAACGAGTTTATTGTAGACAACACATTTCATACCCTTTTTCAGTTACAGTGGTTCAGGGCCCCTCTGAAGCATTTGTTCTGCAAAGTGACATATTGTGACAAACCCAATGATAATGGGGAAATGTGGGAAATCTGACAGAAATACTTTCCTCCTCATTTCCACTAATGAGAATAAAACAGTAAGAGAGACACCTATCAAAAAATTGCAGTAAGCAATTTATTTGGTTGAAACACAAGCAGTGTTTTTTCTTTCCCTGCTCCCCTTTTTCTTACTTTGCTTAGAGCAGGCTTTTCATTTTTTTCTTCATTTTGCTTTATATTGTCAACCAAGAAGAGAGTTCCTGAGGAGACAAACAGGGGGTAAAGAAGACAAATCTGTCTCCTTTGTGTGAGAGCTGTAGGCCAGAGTTATCAACTCCTCTGCTATTCAAGACAGATTTGCATATCCAAGGCCACCCGAGGCAGAGAAGGCATTTGGAGTCTGATTTTTTTTCCACAAGAACACATCAGGGAGTGAAGCAAAATAAGGAAACTCCGAAAAAGATCCAAGTAACTACTGAAAAAAAATCACAAAACTTTGTGGAGGGGAAAAAACTCCCATTCAATAATTTCTTTCTTGAAAAAAAGGACATTTTATACATAATGGAATTTCCAAATATCCTTATTAAAGAAACTTCACAGAGAGCAACTTGGCACAAGAACTTCAGATTGGCATCCATGCTGTTTCTGTCTATATCTTAATACAACACCACTACTCTGCACACAGGAATCAAGGATGATGGCGAAGCCAGCCTGCAAAACAGTCTGGGTTACTTTTCCAGTAGTCTTGTACCTTTGCTACAGTTTGGTGATCAAAAAAAAAAAAAAAGAATCCAAAGACACAGATATAAAGCCACTATGGTGGGTAGATTCTGCATTGACTCTACCATTAATACCTACTATTTGGAAATACTGGAGAAATGCCACAGGTAGGAATAAGATTCTGGTACAGTCAATCCCTAATCACAATGCTTGTCTTCCTACAGATATAATATTGGAATTAATGGATCACGTGTCAACATAGTTAATAGAAATTACTTTTTAGAAATGCTCTCAGGAAAACCACAATTACTATAAATATATTTAAGTTAAAGTTAATCTTTTATTGAGAATATGTATGTGACATACACAATGCTATGGAGACAGTGTATACATTCAGTACGTTTATTGACTAACAAGAATTACCAGCTAATTAGCTGCTTATCTCTTCTCCTGTCATATAACCCATTTTCACACAAACATACACTTGCTTTAATCTAATACAGAGCTACTTTTGGACTTGATTTTTCCATACTTCCTCACAAAAGCAATTTTTAATGCAAAAAGCTGTCACCTATAATGGCATAGGAGTACTCTGGCAAATCAAGGTGCTATTAAACCTGAATAAAGATAGCAGAATTTCATTCCACAATACACAGCCCAAAGACCCTAAGGTCCTGGTTCTCATTCATTACTCATACAGAATAGCTCTTAAAAATCTTCTTGACTTCAACAGAAGATAATGTGTACCATAATTGGTTCTTGATTTAATTAATATTACCAACAACTATCTTAGCTAGACTTGAAACACTACTCAACTGCCCAAAGACAAACAAAAAATCCCTCCTAACGTACCATGAGACAGCATGCTACAGAACAGTACTTAGCAAAACGTAATATACAAAGCCAAGATTTGTTTCAGCAATTCAAAATCAAAGTCCTGTGCCTAAAGCTTTTAACCAGTGATTTGTTTGGTTTAAAAAGAATGGTTGCGGATGTAACTAATTTTCCTGAACATTTATCAGTAGCATCAGAAATTAAACACTTCATTGAAACCACTAGACCTAGTCTTATCCATACTGTACATTTGAGAATTCACATTCCATTTATTTATTTATACATATTTTCCAAAGAAAGTAGTAATTTACAACTGTTGGTTACAAAGAAAGTGAGGAATTTATATTTGCTAAAGTGGAATCTGAATTTAGTATCTTTACGCATGCTGTCCACATTTCCCATAGATTTAGAAATCCAGCAATTCAAGTGCAGATTTCATGAGTGTTGACCGCTTCCTGACATCTAGAACATGTCTCCGCTTGCACCATATTGGTGTGCTCAGCTGCAAATACTGCACATATAATGAAATCCCAGTAACAGTCACACTGGCAATGGCTTCCATGTTTGAGCTAAATGGTACTAGATAGGTACAAAATCCATTTCAAAAACTATTTCAAGGGAGTTGTTAATGTCTGTTGCTACACATGAAGGAGAATATTGCACTTTCAAAATACCTACAGCAAATTGAAAAAATCAGCTTCTAGAGCCCAAATACACTTCATTTCCTATATATACAAGGCCTTTAAATATAAAGAGTGTGCTAACATCTAGACAATCAGAATACTTACACTTACAGAATACTTATACTTACACTTTTAATTCTAGTCTTTCAGTTCAACCCAATGACCCAGTGTGCCCTGATTTTTTCAGTTCTAGAGGGTATGCAAGCCTTTTTCCTTGTGCTTTCTCTGTACACAATTTTCAGACGTAAATAGATGTAAATAATGCACATGGAGGATCTGAACCAATTATTCCCATCTCTCTCCCCCTTCAGGAACTACCCCAAATTAAAAAGTATCACACTAAACAGTCTCTACATTTGATACACCAGATTTTACTTTAGTAAGTTACTTACCATACATTGCATTTCTCTGCAACATACTAACAGAATATGAGTTTTATTTTAATATATAAACTTTGCACATAGGTGACAATCCTAAATTTTCAGAGCCAGATTTTACCCTTAACAATAACAAAATAAACAGATTCAAATTAAAGGCTGTAGTATAACTGCCACAAACTTCGATTAAATTATCAAATATGAAAACAGAGGTTACTGTGGCGAAAACCAGGATCTGTTGAAGAACAAGACACACCACAATTCAAAAACTAGAGCAGTAGAGTTATGTGAGCCAATCCCCAAATCAGTTTGACTTATTTTTAAAAAAAAACAAATACATTTTTTTTCTTTTTATCTGCATTTTGGGGTTTAATAGAGTATTAGGCCACAGTTTTCAAGTATTTCTCTATAATAGGAGTTCTGAAGAAGTGTATTAAAAATAACCCCAGCACAAAACCAAACAAAACCAAACAAACCCCTCAAAATCACCGATCCACATGGGACAGAAGTTGAAGAAAAGAAAGAAACCCACTACCAAATACTCGGAGATCCATAGAAACAAAAGTCATAGGTATTCATGGCCTGGCACGCAATCTCCATGCTTTCCTATATTCAAAGATATATTAGTACTACCACAAATAATAATGTCAACGTAAGACAAGAACTTTGCTGTGTGATACACTGGCTGGTAGCAAGTAAAGCTGCAGAGCTACCTTCTTCTCTGACCCTTCTGTTGCCTGTTGTCACAGAGAGTTAAAGGCTGGCAGATGCGCGTATGCAAGAGAATGAGAAATTCGCAGCAGAACAGCATAGAAGCTTCAACCAGCTCAAGCTTTTCCTCACCTTTTTGTACAACACTACATTTCTTCTCATAATGGCATTTCTCACATGCCACATTAACTTTTAATACAGTACTAAAATTAACCTGTTCTCTCTTAGAAGCTTCACGGAGTCGGTGTGACTGAAGCGAGATTCCTCCCTGGGTGCCCAGACTGGATTCCTCTAATCTATTTCCTGTCTTCAGGATAGCAGTTGCTAGAAGTGCAGCACATGGCCTGTAGCTCCTATAACTAGTTGGAGAGCAAGGTAGAAACTAAAATCTAACAAGGGCACTACTTTGCAATCATACAATATATTCAAGAGCAGCAAACCTAAAATTCATATCATTATCATAACTGGTTTTTAAACCTAAGAAATGGCTTCAAAGTATATTCTACGTCATCCAGGAAAGGTCTAAGCTCTATTTGTACACCATCCATTTCATAAGTATTATGACTTTCTAGGTATTAAAAGACATTTTAAAAGGCAAAGAAAAAAAAAAAACAGCAGCAAAACTTCGACAGGAATACTCAAGTCTCACGACAGGCTGCTCTGCAGGAAAAAGATAAGCAAAGAGCTCATATATATAACCCTTGCTCCACAAATATTTAGCATTTGCTTAGGGTAAAGAATAGATCATAGTGCCAGATGGTAAAATTGCGCAAGTGCCACAAGCCATACCCTTGGAAGTACACTGTCACAAACCAGACAATATTTAGAGGCAACTTAGCTCAGTTGCAAGTAACCCAATTCTTGCTATAAATTAAAACAAACCAGCGTTTATGGGTGCAATAATGAAATCTCACTGGTTTTGTTTCCATTTAGTATGGTTAAACTTCAGAACAGTTGATTCTACAGCCCAGACCTTTATCAGTGGATCGCTTCCTTTCCAGGAAATCTGAGCTAGAGAAGAAGCTGCAGGAAAACACAGGTCCTGAAAGACTGTGTATAGGCAATACCTGCCTTGGTTTGCTATGGGTGTCACTGTTGTGGCTTTTCCAGCCAGTCCTTCATTCCTGGCCAGGGGCAACCTGCAGCGATTAAGGTAATCAGTGGTTTAGCAGCTACAGGAAACTATGCAGAACAATCAACTATAAAATATAACTCTTCTTTGAAAATGGGGCTGCTGAGTACTATTGCAGTCAATTATATGTTATTGGGTATAACTTCAGAAATACTAATTCTTTTTTTTCAGAGCCTTCATGAAAATGGAACTACAGCTTCTTAATCATTAAAGATCCTTTTGAAAAAGTTGGTAGAACTACACTAACTACATTAGCTACAAAAGAGTACACCCAATAGACAAGGTTAAGTCTTATGATAACTCTCTGCTCAGGCTAACCTCAATCAATTCTTTCACCTATGTTTTCAATTCTGCGTAGATTTCTTCCTGTGCAGCTTGCAATTGCTAGGATTTGTCAGTCCTCTGATACCTTTTAAATACCACCAAGTTCCCAAACTAAATACCACCCATCTCAATGAAAGCAAGTCAAGTAATTGGTCATGCTGTTACACCATAATGGAGTTTTTTTCAGCTAATGTAAATCGATATGCTCTGTAGTCACACAGATTTACACCCATCCTGGATTTGGTATAATAATTTGTTTGCTATAATATTCCTTTTTTTGAGGGGGTCAAATGCTCTTAAAAACATTATCTCACCTACATCTGCAAGCAAGCAGTTGGATAGAAAACTGACATCACAGCTAGAGGTTCTAAAATTCAGTCCAAAAATATCTTGTTCAATAATTGGTGAAGCGGTACCATTTTCACTTCCATATGCCCCTTTAGTATATTAAAATGCCGGAACTTTATCACTGTTTAATACAGTTTGAAAATATAATTAAAAGTATTATTTTTGAGCCAATGCAAATACAGTCTCCCTACTTCATCCTGCCCCCAATATATTTTTACAAGCATTTGCTCAACAGCAGCTGAATGTAGAATTGGGAGAGCTTGAGAAGAACTTGAAGATATATGTAAAATCAAAGTCATTCAGTTGTAACATTACTTCAAATATTCTAGTGTTCAAAGACAGTAACATAGTAGCAGAAAATTAACTTTTTTAAAATTCATGTCTTTTCTAAGCTCAAATGGATTAGCAGCAGATTTGAGGTAATTAATTATAATTACAAGTTTCCTAGGGAAACATGGCATAACAGACTCATTAACTGAAATGTCACATTTGTTCTATGTTTGATTCTTAGATTATTTTAACACAGTGCAACATTTGTTAAAAGTTTTTTGGGGCAGACACCTTTACTTATGCTGAACGGTTGGCTCCCTCCATGAGTAGCCCCAAATGACTTCAAAGAAAACCCCCTTGGGCCCTTAATTAGACTTTTTTCAGCCTATGAAGGTAAAATTCCTTCCTTCTCAAACGATTTCTGTGGTCTCTATTGAACATGAGTCAGTGGGAGCTTTTCTCTGGGAAGGACCTCACAGTTACTTCCTGATATTCTCTTCACTCCTGAACAAAAGATATACCACCTAACCAAATACCTAACTAAATAGCACATGCTATTTAAGAATGCACAGTTCTGAAGTAGTCTTAATAAAGGCCTTAATTATTTTTTTAATTTTTCAACTATCTTCTGTTTGATGCTATTACTAAGCAAAGGAATATTTTACATCCTCATTTCATTATGGAGACAGAAATGTCATTGAAGTCTTTATGAATGGAATACACAGAGAACTCACTGCAGCCATTAATACACAGAGAACTCCACATAGCTATTAATAAAACTCCTCATACAAACCACAGCACTCACAGTCTAGACAATGTCAGGAACACGAAAGCTGCCTCTTGGTGCATGCAAAAGATGCCCACTTTGATACCCCTGCATCATTGTCCTCAGTCTGAAAAATCAAGGGACATCAATGATGCACTTGTCAAAGAAAGTAGCTGCAAAAATGAGAAAGTGGCTAATTAAAAAAGCAATGTCTATTTATTTTATGGTCTTATGTGCACTCAGGAAGTTCTGACACACAGAAGAGAAATTAAATAACTTTTCATTTTGTCTCTATGCTTTAAGAACCATGCCCAGTAAGATTACAGATAGGAGAGTGATAGGTCCAGCAGGGATTTCTACCAATTAAGCTTCTACGCTCTGGGGCGGTAGAGGTGTTTTTTGAACAATGAATTATTTTTGCACATATCATGGGCTGCAGTGCCTAGCCACAAAAGGGCTACATTAAGAGCAATGTTACAGGCTTTGCTCAGAGCTATCATGCTTTCCTGCAAGTCCAAACCTCTAAGAAGATTTCAGTGAGAGAACTGAGAACGCTCAATTCTATAATACTATCAAAAGGATGACAGCAGTGCTTTTACCTACCTAACCTTTACATTTTCACAATCAAGAGGAAAGGCAAAAAAAAGATTACAAGGTTTAATTAACAACAGATACAGCTAGATGATGCCAGATTTTGTTCCACTGCATACTTACTATGTGCCACGTAGCATTCCAAGAAGCTACAACTCACGGTCTGTTAATATCTATAGCTAAAAAAGATCTTTCAGATTACAACCTTTTTTTTAAAAAAAGTCAAAGGCACTGTTTATATCTGTTGTACATACAAATAACTGTAGAATTTTGGGTACCTCTATCATACAGTTGCTTCAGGAAACACCAATTCAGGAAACGATGGAGTAAACTAATTTTGAGTCTGTATTTCACAGTATTATGAATACCCCATTTTGTAGATTGACAATTCAAAGTCACACACATGCACACAGGATTCAACAAAGGTAGTTTTCATTTGACAGTTCTACAAGTCCACCAGACCATACCAAAGGTACCGACTTACATATCCACAGAGAGTATGATATAAATTATACAAGTGTAGCACCTATCTTGAATATTCCAGCTCATCTTTAGAGGACTAGGATCATGAGGCAATCCATGTATTACCTTATTTTTTCCCTTGTATAGAGTGAAGACCTGTATTTGGCATAGCAACATTTTGGCTTAAGTTTTAAGCATATTCTGAGGCTCAGATGCTTTAACAAAAAAGTAAACATCATGATAATATAAAAGCATGGTATTACAAGCATGTGCTTACATGATTTTTTAGAATCTGGTGTTACAGGCAAGACTGACACACAGTGTCAGTTTTTCAGCTTATAAAAATAGGAAAGACTAATGAAAGAAAAAAGGAAAGCCGTTTTGATGCAAAGCTATACAAGATGAGACTATATCAAGAGACTAATTGAAGCAAAAATTTACTGAAGATCATGAGACAGGTTCAGATAGTTGCCTCTATTTAAAATTTCTGTGAAGAAAGCAGGTATGGAATCAGACATGTGAAAGGAAAAAGAAAAATATGGATAAAGCCACCCTGCCTGAAACTGCCTCATTTTTTTAATCACAAAACACCATTTCAAAACACATGAAAGAATTTATGAACAAAACCTTGACTTTACCCATTCATGCACATTAGCCAGTTATAATTTCCCCTTCTCAGAAAGGCATCCAAATTAGAAACAGGAAAAAAAAAAGAGAATTAAATAGAATGCATCTAAATTTTCCATTTTTCACAAAATTTTTTACCTTTATTTCAGTCTTTTTTAAACATTTACCTGAAATCTTAAAAAGTAATTTAGTCTACTGCTGACCCTCAGAATCGTCTTCCGGTAAAAATAAGCCAGGATCATTCATTTCCTATTTTCATTTATTTCACATAGGCTATCCAAACGTAGGCAACACCTCGTTTTGCTTTCCTAAGGCCAGAAGGGCAACCTGCAAATATGCTGGGATTCATGTTTGGCCTGCTGCCTGAAGAACAAAAACTACTTCAGTCAGCCTCAGCACAGAGCTGTTTACTAGGTTGACACATAAAACTAGGCTTTCCTCCAGTTAAACAACAATAATTTGTTTTAGTTTGATAGGTCCTTCTAAATAATGGTGTCATCAGTAAACATCTGGCTTCTTCCTAGCAGATTAGGCCTCCAATGAGGAAAGTGTGTTTATAATTCTAATTTGAAACATAGCACATTAATATGCTGATTCTCATAATGTTTGCCTTAACCTGTTTGGAGAAATTATGACTACAAATATCTTGTACACAACACCTCTAAACTACCAGCTTGTACAAACAACACAAGAGCCGATGCAGTCTCATACAGATGATTAGAACCACTTCAGAGGCAATCATGATTAGCGCTTTGGCTTGAAGCCATATTTTACACATAAACAAAGCATCTGTTTCTGAGTTCCTGTCCCAAGCTAATAGACCCACCTCCACTATTACTAATAAGCCCATTCAAGAGAGCCAGATGGCCTATCTGAAACAACCCTGGCTTTCTCCTGAGCTAGGCAAACCAGAGCCATGGAACCACAGTTGGCTCCAAATCATATTTCCTTGGGCTCTAGGAGCCAATAAAACAACACGTAAACTGGCTCCACAAAAGAAGAATACAAATGCTGGTACCATCCATTATTTAGAATTGGTGTGAGGCCAACATCTGCCCCTCCAGATGATCCTTTCATGTAGGTACAATGAAGGAAGATGAAAAGTACAGTACACTTCTGCAGGAGTTGGTGTATTGCAATGCAGACTGTCACCATTCCTTGCGGGATTCTTTTTGCAGACTTTGCAAATCCCTGCCTCCAGCCAAGCAGTACTGCTCAGCTGTCCTTGCTGTACATTGTATGTACTTGACAATGGGGTGGTTTTACATATTTAATATAAGTGTCATATTTAATTAGTAGAACTGGGCTTTAAAAAGGATCTTGTGCTCCTTAGCAGCAAGTGGAAGGGTTGAGAGCCAAACAGAGGAGCACTTGGCTGCTTCAGTTCTAAGATCTCTTTTCTTCCCTGTGACCCAGGTTCTCATTCAACCAGTTCACTTCACTCTAAGAGCAGTACCAGGTCAGATCACCCCTGCAGAAGTATGGAAGTTTTCCAGAGATAAAGTCCTTTCAGAACAGCACAGTGACAGCGAGCATGCTTCTTGTGTGCTACTATCCCGAAGCTACAGACAAAAAAATCCTTTATTTCTGTCTCATGGGGATGCCAGCAGATTTGCAAAGATATAAACCTCCCCAAACACAGCTATCTTCCCCCGACCTTGCCATCAGAGACAGAAAAATGAATCACTGTATGAGCGGAAAAAACCCTCACGGAAATGTGCTGAAACAATTGAGGCCTGTCACTCCTCTTCATTAAATGCAGGTTCCACAGTAGTTATTGAAGCTCTCTGGGATCTCTTGGGATAAAAGCCAGAATAGAAATGTGTAAAGTATTGTTCTTCATATATTTTTCCCCATACTGCCAGTCTTGTGAGCTACACACACAGGGCATTCCTTGATTTTAAAGGAAAGCCCTGAAGAACAGTCACATTTCACAGCTCAGATCAAGCGTGATCTTGAATCTGTGTCACTGTCCACACTAGTGGCTAAGAACTCAGTTAGACTTTCCTTTGGAGGATAAAGGATTTAGTGAAAGGTGCATAACCAGTATCGTCCTGCCACTGCAAGGATTCCAGCTGCTTTTCCTTGAAGGGATTGTGTTAGTGCAGGTAAGCAGGAGTATAAATCTTGAATAAAAAATCTTTTTCTGCATTCCTAGAAATGTAAGAATGCACTACCGTCTACATATGGAACGAATGACATGCATGTTCTGGGTTTTCTCACTGCACATTTTTAATTGCACAACACTACACATTTTGTAGGGGGGAAAAGAGAGTTTTGGGTTTGTTTTGTTTTGTTTTTTCCCACTGAGGGGCAGAAAGAAGGGGCTAAGTAGAAAAAGGAAGAGAGGAAAAGTGATCAGAAGAAAAAATAAGCTTTTCCCTTATTTCAAGAGGAAAAGCAGGTTCATGGTTATTGCAAACTTCATATAATTAGCAAAACAAAATGCATAGCACTGATACCAAGTGCTGTGTACACTGTCTACTGCCTAGCACTACAGAGAGTGGCATTTTCTTGCATGCTTTACCAAATTAAGTTATTTGGAATAAATTTTGGGGATTAATTCTACACTGATAAAGTTGGCTTAACAGAACAGTTGGGAGTGAAGTCTTATTCTAACAAAACATTGTATGTCCTGAGGAGCTCCCTCCAAAAGACACTAACGAAATTACCACAGTTTTTACAGTAACTCACAGCTGCAAGCCCACCTCNAAAAGACCTCTGTCATTTTGATAGAATATGAATTTCTCTGTGCCTCTACTGGACAATTAAACTGTGACAAAGATGCTGCCCTCACACTCCTCTGTCACAGCACCCTGCTTTACCAAAGGGAATTCCCTCACGGTGCCACTCAGGCTTTATTTCCTCTAAGACCGATCATGAGATCTTACCAATTTCATCACACCACAGGGATTACCAATCTAATGAAAAATCTCAATGTGTTGCCATTTTTCAGAGAAGCCTTCAAATGCTATTTCCACTATTGATCTATTTGAATAAAAGCACACTAGATATATTGTGAAACAGTGTGAAATGTGCACTATCACTCCTTTTAAGCTGAAGAGCTGAGATCTCTTTGCTTAATACTCCCCACCAAATGTTATTGCACAATGTATTTAATGCCCATTTTTTTTTGTGCCGAATTAGCTCACAACGCAGCTGAGTGTCCCTTGTGAGTAACTGCTCCATTTGCACATGTCAAGCATCCTAGTCTATTTAGTCCTATCCCAACTGCTTAATGTCTGAAACAGAAGCATACACTACATTCTTCTTGATCTAAACAGCTAATTTAATACCCTTGGACAAAAGGGGCCTGGTGTTTTGGTAAGCTCCCATGGGCCTAACTATCACAAAGAGGGGATTGTTGAATACACACATAAAAAAAGGAAGAGATAGGAGGCAGGCGGTCTGATCTTTATGACCCACTGATTATTCTATCAGTAAGTAGAAGCATAAATCCAGTTCCTGACCTAACAAAATACTATTTTACTTCCCTTTACTCTATATTTTATCTTTTATAGCCAATAAAACATTAAACATTACAAAAGGTTATGTTCTCACCAATATTTTCACTAAATGACAATAAATTCCAAGTTGAGTCAAGCAGAGGTTTCAGCAGCAGTTATCCTGACAGTTGTTTGACACTCTTCCTGCAATTCACTCTGAATATGCTACCGCCACTGATACCAAGAAAGCCCATCTGGAAAATTTGACACTGGATTTGAATCAGTCTAATGACCCTCTTAATGATTTAATGGCAAATCTATACACTAATACAAAGCTGAGCTCTTTTCCAATGACCTGGTATAGTATTTACAGTGGAAAGTAAATTTCCTTTCCTCACCCTGCCTGCCTGGGACATCCCCAAATACCAAAATCAGTATCAGCCTTCTTAGCTGATCTCCCTAAGCTTTAGATCAAAGCTCTATAGTTGTCCTCTTTTTTTATTCCTCATGAGTTAAGAGGGAAAAATTAAAAGAATTGTACAGGAAAAAAAAAAAAAGGAGAGAGATGAATGGACTGCAGAAGGATCAGGAAGGGAGCAGACTAAATCTTTAACCCCCTGCAAAGGTAAGTAGTCCAGTTACCCAGACTATGTGTATATGAAAGACAGGCAGAGTGGAAAATGGGTCTGAGAAACTATATGCATTTTACGGTCCATCAGTTTGGGAGAGAATGGCAGAGCATGCAGTTATTTTGAAACTCAGAACCACTGGTCAGCAGACTCCCAAAAGACTGAAGATAGGACAAAGAGCACTGGCAGGACAGACATGGCAGGACAGACAGAACAGTTCCTCTGTCACAACACAAACCGTCCCCAAATGCTTCAGTCCAAAGGGTTCACTCAGTCACCAGCTGTTCTGTTTATTCCATGAAGCACTGTATATTGAACTGTGCATTCTCATCTCAGATGACTGGTCCCAAGTTTTCAGAGATTCAGTATTGTCCTAGTGCAATGTAAGACAGACCTGCAGCTCAGACAACTGTGAAAGTACTTGCCCACCTGGAAAAATAAGCTCAGGTACATAAGCTATGAAAATTGGATTGAAGCTTCAAAACACATTTCCCTGCCAGCATTTGAGCTGAAATCCAATCATTAATGGTCATCAGTCCTGAAGAACTGAACTTGGGAACTGAAAATATTAACGAAAACAGTTCATCACCTGTTGTAGTAGGTTTGCTGTATCAGGGGTTACTTAAGAATATTTTTTTTATTTAAAAAAGAAATTAGTCTCTAATTTAAAAGGGAAACTGAGGCACAGATAAGATAAATGACTTGGCTAATATCACACAGTAGATGAAGAACAGCAGGGAACTGCAATCAGATAATTCTATCCCACAGAGTGTTTCTTTTTTTCTTCTATCAGTGAGTCCAAACACTGCCAGGCTAATTAAATAGAGAACAGTATAACTTACTAAGACTGTTTTAAAACATGCAGTTATGACTATACTGGGAAAATGTAGAAAATGTTACCTCACATGTCGTTTGGGTGGGAGAAGAGGACACCTAGACTTATAAAACACATTAACTACCATATTCATCCTGAATCAAGACCATTTTCAGAATCCAATTCACGTCTATTTATAATTGGTGATGAATCATATGATCCTTTCAGTTATGATTGTTTTTTAAAACAGTGAGATTTTCTAGTGGCATAAGAACGATGATGAAGATTAACCTAAGAGACAAAGAAAATCTGGGATCAAACAGCCAGGACATCTGCAAACCCAATATCTGCCCTGTTTAAGAGAAACTCTGAACAAGGTCAATGGAACACTGTCCTGGCTGAAGGGCCTGCAACATTTCAAACCTGGTAAATACCTGATATTAGGAGGCAGTCATACAATGAGACTCAGACACCAAAATGCATGTAGACACCTAATTCCCATTGCTAAAAATGACAGGTCTAGATCTTCAAAGATATTGGAGTGCCTAATACTCTGTATTGAAGACTGAAAATACAGACCTGAATTTATAGATGACTCAAGCTGAGCATTTCGCTTACTTGGATAGCTCGGGCAGGCTCTTACAACTTAACAGACACATCACACCAGGGATCATAGTATTATTGTCCCATCTCACGGGTTTCATTTGATAAATAAGGCACAACATTCCCTTCTTTTCTTACTAATATTTAATCAGAGCAAATCAATCTCTATACATGAATTATCTGCTTCTTACCCAACTTCATGTCCTTTTAAAATACATTTCTTACACACAGAACCAAGAGAGGCATCTCTCCAGCTTATTCATCTAACATCAAGGTGTTTTCTGAGCTATGACTTATGCTAATCCAAAATATCCGCAACACAATTCAAAACACAAAACAAAAGAGAGAAAATTAGATTGCAGCTTCCCTTCCAGGTTCTGTGCTGCTGAGTCAGAGATGAACTCATGCATGCATGGTCAGCCTCTGAATATTTTGTCACTTCATCAGTTACCTTACTGGAGTTCAGTACTTTGAGCCTGTCGGCTCCTACCCAATTCCAAATACTTGTTTTAAAGCACTGCATTAGCATCATCACCGATACAGACAGAGCAGCTTATTCCTGAAATAACTGCACTTCTGATTTCTCTCCCCAATCCTGACTTATGTGTATGGCAGTAAATGGTAGAGGGAGGAAATAACTGGAAAAGTCCTATTAGGTTTTTATTGTCTTCTACATGACACACAAACTTATACAGCTCATATCCAGGCAGGTTTTTGAACTGACAGGCCAACCCCGTTCTCTCAAAGTAAAATACATTAGCCCAAGACAGAAGAGGAACAGTAAAAGGAGGAAAATTGTCCCATTTACCCACATCAAACATGTAGCATGTGAGACCTGAACGTAACCAGAAAACAAAAAGCAGTTGCTTTAGTGAGATTTTCTATATTAAAAAAAAGGGGCAAACCCCCTCAGTCTGCCACTGTCCCAGATGTGATTATAACTTGCATCAGCCTCTTCTCACCTTGATTTACCCCAAAGATTTACTAAATAAAATCCTTTAAAAGAAAGGGTTTAAAAACAAACTAGTAAAACTTTGTAATATTGAGTGCATTTGCAATACACAAATTTGCAAGAGCCTAGAAAAAAATGCTCCTGTAATCCATCATTTGTAATAGCATTATGATGTAGTCACAGTCCAGAACCACTATATAGTACAATCTCTTTTCTGCTTTCATGTAAGTAACAGGGAAAAATCTTCTTACAATGAGGAAGGAAATTCAGAACTAAGAGTTCACAGTAAAACCTAAAACACATCTAAAGTGCTCCTAACACCAGGGTTTTTTTTTTAATAGGGAGGAAAAAATAGAAGTGGGAAAGAATTTAGATCCCCTATTATTAATGTATTTATTGTACAATGCCATCTGTTGCTTTACTGATGTACACCATTGTTAATATATTTGTAGTAAGTTAATTGCAGCACTGCCTCAGAAACAAAGTTTAATTTACTATATAATCATAGAAAGCCTACAATGTAATGCTCATTTGATGTTTTCATTACAAAATCTTTCAAAAAATATTTTTCCAAAATATTTACCCATGTTTAGTGCTTCATAAATCTAAAAGATTTTAGAAAGATTTTTTTTTGTTGCATTTATTTTAAAAACAAATAGTACAACAGCTAGTTTAAATAAACTTTTCTCTTTCATGGAACACGATTTCAAAACATTTAATAAAATCAACATTTCATAAGAGGACCATTTTGGATCAGATAATTTGAACCGATTTCTACACATAAGTAAGATTTAATGACTATTATTTCAATAATAATAATAAAAGCAGATTTTCAGATAAGTTCTGTGTATGCTTAGAAACAGCCTCCACAAGTCTTAAAGCTTGTTTTCACCTTAAAAGTAAAACTTTACCTGAAAATAAACCAGCCAGATAAGGACACTTAGCAGAGGAAAGAAGAATATTGGCCAAATTGCTTAGTAGCTATTCAATCAGGAATTCACAAGCAATATAGTCTGTTCCATAATTAACATACCTGCATATACTCCTTCCAACCAACCTTCTTAAATATCAAAATATGATTTTTTTCTATTAAGCATTAAATAGGACCTTAAATAAGACATACTAAAAAAGCTGTTCAATGAATATCGTCTTTTCTTAAGACACTAAAGATGCATAAGCCGAACATAAACAAAGCCACCTCACATATTGAACAAATTCTTTCTGTATTAAAATTTTAAAAACATTCCCTCGTGTGAACACATCAGTCAGAGTGAGAAGGAAAGGAAGAGTAATACACATGAATAAATAGAAATATCTCCTTTAGAAAAGCTACTTTAATGGCACATGTATCTTATTATTAGTAAAGATAATGAAAATACCAAGAGTGTGCAATTGCTAGCAATTAAATTCTAAAGTGCTAATATGAATATGGCAAAAGATATGGTGATGTATTTAATTTTCTACAGAGAAAATAAGAATGAGTACCTGTTTTAAATCAGGAAGCAGCAGATAATTTCAAGATCAAAACCACTTCCTGTTAAAGAAAGGGGAGAAAATTCCTTTACAGTTATTGTCATTATTAATCCGCTCTTTGAAAGGTTATTTATAGAAAACGTTTCAGTTTTGAAAATCTTAACATGATTAGAATATAAGAAATCATTTGGGTTGCCTACAACTAAAAGACAGCAATTATAAAATTTCGTTGAGTATTCCAGAGAACATAGCCAATTTCTAGACACAGAAAAAATACAGGAAGATGAAACTGAATTTTTGACATGAAGGCTTAGAGTCAGGGAATGTAAATGTTTGGAGAGAGCGGGGTTCATAATATATAGGGAGATATATTAGGATTTTTAGTTTTGTTTTGTTTTGACTGCAGGAATACTTGAAGCTTTCTCGGAGCTCCCTCTTGTGAGCCGTTGCTGACAGTGCACCAAAAACATCACCACCAGCAGGACTCGAGTACCGTATGAGTTTCAATTTCATATTAAGTTACTTGTTCTTAATGCATCATGCCCCAAAGGGCTTTGCGCATAGAAATGTTTGGTTCCAAAGCTAATATCCACATCTTTCCCTAGAAGGAACAGGATATAAATAGAAAGACATCCTACTCCCCAACCAAAACCCAAAATCTGCTTCTCTAGCTGGTGCTTCTCAAGAGCTCACGATCCCTCGTTTCAGTGAGAAAAAATTACACTTGAGGAACAATCATTATAGAACAGCAGTGTTCAGAGAGCAAGCACTACTCATTTTAGAAGTAAAATGATACATACCTTTCTAATATTAATGGAAAAGGTATTTTAAAAGCAAGCACTTACTTAAAGAAAGCTTCTGTCGCAAGGAACCTTTTCTTTTACCAGGATGTAACTGTCAGCTTAAATTTTGACTGAACTACAATTTATTTTAATTAATCCATTCTAAATCTGTTTCTCATTTGCAAAACATCTTCCATTACTCTGTATCAATGCACTGCAATAATACACTGCTTGATTTTGTAAGGCATTTAGATGCTGTGCAAACGGAGTTACATATTGCAGAAATAAAGATTCTTGCACCAAGGAACTACCAGAGCCTAGTACAGGCCTGACAGCTATTCCACATTTACAAGTATTTAGTGACTTCATTGTACTCTGAATTAGACTGTTTAGACTCTGACTTAGATGAATTCCTCTGAAATCTGAGGAAGGGAATTCTGTGTAAGGAACAGTAAAAGTTACCTTATGCATACAACTGGAAACCACACCAAGGAAACCACCTACAGCCATGCCAGAAACATCATTACTTCCTTAGTAGGTGTTTAAGTTGATACTTGCCCAAACTTTAGCCCCATATTCCAATGTCTGTGTTACACAGCAGGTCTGTTAAGAGACTAGTACAAATCCAATTAAATCCTACTACTGCTATTTGGTTTGTAATTTGGGATAGTCAAAGAAACAGTGCCAATGAAGTGCAAAATATCCAAGGTAAACTTTTTGTTGTTGCAGGTGTTTTTGGAATGGGAACTCCAGAGAGTAAACACAATAAGCTAAATCAAGATCTGACCTGAAAAAAACTGAAACTGGACCCTTTCCTCACAAATTCTTGGAACAGCAAAGATCTTGAGAGGCTAATTTTCAATTCTTCTTTTTTTGTTCTGAAGGTAAATAAATCTTAGACAGAGTAACAGTCTAAATTATATAATCAGCAACTGAAAGTTTGATTTTTTTTTTCTTTTTATCACGTGTTCAATTTGCCAGGTGGGGAATTACTAGTAAAACATTGCAACACTGCCAAGCACCACTTTTGAATGTATTCCTGACTTTCGAAGTCCCAGAGACTTGATTTTTGCAATACATCTCAGTGGACAGGGACCTACCTTGCATATTAGCGAGCCTGCAATCAAATGTCAGGATCAACACCACAGCTTGCAAATTTGTTCCTATCTGGAACATCAGTAAGCCAGTAATACAAAAAGAGAAAGTTAACAAAATCATCAACACCACCAACAAGCAACTTAATTACATTCTAGAAAGCTTCTGGATCTCACAGGAAACTAATTTGTTTTCTGTTCTAGAGTCAGCAAAAATGGTCCTGGCCTTTGAAATCATGCCGGTTTATTTAACATGGCGTTACTCCCAAACAAAGACTGCCTGCAATTTTGAACACCCTACAGTAGTGAGGCAGAGCATGCTAGCCATCAAATTCTAGCTGTTCATTCCACTGACTGGAAAAATGCCTGCCGTTTGATTTCTTTTATAGGATCACATTTGAGCGAGCAAAGTTTATAGAGATGACTTACCTAATTAGATTTAAAAAGTGATTTGCTACCTCAGCAGTAGTTTTTAAATGCACAAATCTAGACAGAGAGGCATTTTGTAAACAGGTGTGAATGGCACTGCTCCATCAGGCATTAAATTGGAGCTGCTCCTGAAAAATAGTATCATTTCTGCCTTTAAGTTACCAGTGTTCTATCAACTGCAGTGGTTTTACACCAAATATTCCTTGTGGTGCACAGCCAATGATATTTCAGCAAGATTTCTCACCCTTTTAATAGCAGTATGAAACAGGCTACTGTGTGCTTCTCATGTCTTTTCTGAAAGGTTGATTTAACAAGTCTCAAAATTATCTCTGAGAAGTATATTTGAGCCTTTGAAACAGGGCTACAAACCAGGTAATGCCGGAGGGAAAACTGCTGATACTTGCAGGCAGTTTTGTATTTCCAGAGGAATAACAGCTGTGAAAGGAGGAAATTATTTTCTCTTATGACAATTATTTAATATTTATATTATAGTTGTACCCAAGGCCTCTGTGCTAGGCAGTGTGGTGCAAGGGCCAAGTAGCCACAAGATGGCTGCTCCCCTCAGGCTTCACCTGTGAGGGCCCAAATGCAACACTCACAGCTAGAGAGCAAGCTTTGCTCTTTACACCTTTTTCCTAACATTTAGATACGACTTTCACACAGTAGTAGGAGGTAACGTTATAGTGAGACAAGAAAAGTGCATTCTACCGGGTGAGCTTACTGCACCGCGGCTACAACTAACGACTGAAATACCTGTCACCACATGGGGGAAACACGAGCCCCGAGCGCCCAGCATGGCTGCGGAGTCAGGGCCAGCGCCTGCAGCCACCATTAACGACTCTTCGCTGTGTTGAGGACTGTCCGAAGTCCCCTCACAGCCAGAGTCCAGCCCGCGCCGCCCCGGGGCGGCGCGGCGGCCGGCCAGCGCCTTGCGGAGGGGCGGGCAGCGGCACCGCCATTCCCCCGCACCCGGAGCTGCCCTCAGGGGCGCGGGAAGGCGGGAAACTCCCTCCTCGCTGAAAGGAGGACTCTGCTCCTCCTCGCTCCCCGGCCTGCTCCGGGACACCCGCGGTCGGGGCTCCTGAAGGACCCCTTATGTTACTGACAGGCTCTTTGAAACGTTGAGAGGGGATTCAAAACCATTCGCCCCTCACACACAGGCACACAAAAAGTTTAAATGCTGAAGAGGAATTCTGAAGCGTTTGCCCCTAGCACAGAGGCAGAGAAAGGTTTTAGTGTCACTTATGGGGGGAGGAGGGGGGCAGAAATAACCAAGAGAATAGTTTTGCTTCTGCTGAGAGATTGGATCATTAAACACAGGCTTTGAGGGATGAAGACAAGGTTTCAGCTACAAGTAGTGAACCCTGGGAGGAAAAAAAAACAACACAGAAAATGGATGGCGAAGGCTAAATACATAGCAATTTTTCACGCAGTTTTCAAATTAAAGGTCTGAAGGAGACCTGTCTTCAAGTAAAACTTCAGTTTTATTTATGTTTTATTAGAAACATCGCACAGAGAGGCAGAGTCTGCCACAAGCACTTGTAACCTCGTTTATCTCTGGAAGGTTAGTTTTTCTGGCTATAGGCTGTTAGGGACCCTTGGCAGAGCCACACAGAGCGCAGCCGCCGAGGGGAGCGCGCGCAGCACCGGAAAGCCGACTACATCACTGGTCTGGCAGATACAAAGGCAAGCCAAGGTTAGCGAGGCAAGTCATTTTTTTTTCCTAGGATTACAGTAAAATGAAGAGCAAAAAAGGCATGTCTCTGGACTTGGGTTTCTTCCATCACAGTTTTCAGTCTTCACCACCACACAGGTTCAGCAGCGCCCTCTGGTAATCCCCTTTTGTGTCTTGCTGTAAAGCAAGGGAAGAAAAATAGAAAATACATATGAGGAAATGGTCACAAAACATGAAAGTATATGCGTTATATTCTAAACCTGTGGGACAGACTGTGTTTCGCAGCTGAAGTCCCATCAGCCTGGAGGAGACTATCTGGACTGGGTTTTACTTATGTATGAACTGAAATCATTTATCATTCTTGCAATACAAATGCAAGGCCATGAAGGGAGAGGAATTGTGGTGTGGAAGAGAGCAACATGAGTAAGGAAAGCTGAAGGACTTGATTCTGTTCTGTTCTTTCTCACTGATCACCACAAAAAATCATACATCAAGTTTAATACTTTGAAAATTCGCTTATAATCTAAAATTGACATCTTCAGGAAAAGATTTTGGCTTAAGATTTTGACGCAACTTCATCTGCGCAAGGAAGAATGTATGATATGCTGTTGTGAGGGTGGGTAGAAGACTAGTTTTTAAACAGACACACAAGCTCTTTACCCATGCCCCAAGTTAAAACCTAGCACCTATAGCTCCCGCCCAGTCACAGAAATAGACAAAAATCACTCTAGCTGAAATGGGCACTGAAATGAAAGGGAGCAGCAATTTAGATGCTTTATTTTCATTCAGCAATCACAGAGAAATTCTGTTTTTTCTTTTCTTTTGGTCTGAGGATAGGGACAGGTGAACAGAATTTTCCTTTGGAACGCAGCAGCTGATTGCACGAAGCCTACATACACTGTCAAGTGGCTGCCAGGAGTTGTACCAGCTGTAAAGTTAAAGCTGGGTTTTTCAATAGTGCATGGACAATAACTTGTTATTCTTTAACTTATTATTCTGACTGCAGCCTCTAAAACACTTTCCATGAATTCTAATGATACGATTAATCCAATGAAGATTGATGCAAATGTCCATTCAACTGGTATAAAAAGAAAGCTAAAACACATACCTGGATGAAATAGTAAAGAGATTTTCCATATTTCCTCTTGAATTCACTCTTAATTTTCAGCATGTCGACCTCGCAGCGGGAGACCATAATCCTGATCAGAACCTTGTCGCGGGTTCCCTTGCCCTACAAGCAGATACACATTTAGAACTGTAATAGCTGAAAAGTGTAAAAGGCCACCGTACCTAACTGTAAGACAGCAAACTACAGGCAACAGAGATGTAGCAATAAAAGATACAATGAATAAAACCTTCTAAGTAAGGTCATTATTACAATCCAGGAATTTGAGTGTGAGCATACCTTTCTCATCAGCAGTGTTTGACCAACTTCCAGGCACAAATCTAGCTACTTAGACTGTAAGCAGCAGTTCTGGTTCACCAGGAGGTCTTCCTGGTATTGCCTAATGCCTGTCACCAGGCATTTCTCTTTCATCCCTTTTCTCAAGAAAGTGTTTAGCATCTTATTTTAGCACCTCAATAAACAGCTTTTTCTGCTATCAGCTCTTGGTTACCTGCAAAAGATGTGTCTAACTTTGCTAATCATAGTCAACTGATCTACTACAGATCATTATAATGAGACCCTTCCCTATATTTTCCTATATCAGATGCACCTGAATAGATGATCTAGGCTCATAACTGTTAAAGAATGCTTTTGAACAATACTGAGTCATTGTTAATTTATTCACATGCCAGTCACACATCATATGAATAGAAGTGCCTAAGGAATCAAAATTTGATGAAACAATGGCAAGAAAAAAATTAGTAGAAAGAAAGAACAGTCTTCCCTACCTTCATGGAATCATACAATCTGTCCGCAAAATACAGCTGCTTGTTCTGAATGCAACTGACTGAAGAGAGATATAAGAATAGTTAAACATCCTGCCCATACACGAAATAGTAGAATGCAGAATCTTGGAGCCATTTTTAAAGACATGATAAGTAGCCAAAATAAGGTTTTCAGCAAAGGTTTCTCCAAAAGGGGACACAGAAATTATTTTTACCTGAGTTGTTACTTAGAAGCGGTTTGGCTAAGCTTGTGATTGAATGCCACAATCCATTCTTTCCCTTCTATAAGCAACCTTTTTTTCTGAAAACACTCATTGTAGGCTAATCCACAAGAAGTCTCCCTTTCAAGGTTGAGCTCTGTTTATTCATTTGCATCACAGAGCTCTCTGTTCATCCTTAGTCTGAAATGGATTTTCCTCTTAAAGAATTTCCTCTTCAACTTGGCGATGTTCCTGTCATCTTCACCTCATGCTGCAGTACCAGCCTTACACCCTGCCTCCCCATTTCAGAGAATTCAGTGCCGTATCAGCTCTTTTATTAGCCTCTAGCATCCTCCACTGCCTGTCTTCTCCTCTCACACACATTGTTCTCTCTCCAGCCTGTGTCTATATTGAATACCTATATAGCCTATGTCTATGTTGAATATTAGTGTGTTCATCTATAGTTCCAACCTTTTGGTATGTTTGGGGAAACAAACATTAAGCCTCTGCATCAGACAAAAGTGGAACTAACAACCGATCACAAAAGACATACAGTTTTATTTTCATCTGGAAAGCAAGGTTTATATTTTGCAGAGGGCAAAACTATGCTACTTCTCAATACCCATAATATCCTAAAATACACTAGTAGATCAAATAATTCCAGCATTTCCAGTTTCTTTCTCGTCCAGCAATGCAGAGGAAGCTGCGCCCAATCCTTATCACGATACACTGCAAGAGCACTGAAAAGATCCTCTTTACTTCAGGGTAACTCACCAAGATTAAGGAAAGCATTCTCCAAATCTCCCTTAACCTCCTTCTTGATGCTCTCCAACATATCATATGGGCTGTAGCTTTTGTACCTGTCAAACACTATCAAAAGAAAAAAAAACAGGTGAAATCAAAACCAGACCAAGAACCGGTAAAAGTAACCACCCAAATCAAAAACGTAGAGAGTGCAATGCAGAGACATACGATTAAAAAATATCTGTCCAAGTCTTTCTGGGAACTTTATCTTAAGTATAGCCTAAGTTTCTCAGCTGATAGTAAAGTTCCCATGTTATGGCCTTTTTGTTTTCCTTGAACACCTCCATAATCTGGTAAAATGCCATCTTAATCCTGTACTAGTATTTTTTGTAGCAACAGTGATTTAGGCCCTGAAGAGAAAAGTCTTCAAATGGCTTTCCCACATGCTTCCTACAGCAATATCAGAGCTGCTTTTCAGAATCTTTGCTGTCAGATTTAAACACGTAATATAGCTAAGCTACCCTAGACAGTGGGGAAAAACTAGAGGACTTTGCAAGGTCTCCCGCAGCCATGTTTTCTAGATACGTAACGTTTTCGTTCTCAGTGTACGTGACGTACAATTGAGCATTGTTACACCTGTGTAAAAAAGAGCTCTATGCATATCCAAACTGTGAGATTAACATATCCACAGAAATAACTACATTTTTTGAAAAAAAAATTAACAGCTTGGACATGAGTTAAGATTTATGAGATCTCCTAGGTTTTATGAGTGCTTTTCACATTCATTTCAATTAAATCTGGGACAAAATAGTTACCACTTCAGTATAATTTTCTCTCATAGAAAAAAAAAAATCTGTCTCATGATTAGTACCTTTCTGCAAGTGGGGGACGCTTCTTTCAGTCATAATGTTGATCCACTTGGGGACATCAGTCCCCTTTCTCTTCACACCAGCATCATAGAGGTCCTGGGGTTAGAATGAAAAGCAGAATCATGCAAATTCGGAGTTACACAAGAAGGCATTGTAAACATATACAGTTTCCTTACTGGAAAACAAGCACTACTACAACTGTGTCAGTGGGAGCAACACAAAAGGACACTTGTTTGGGCAGACCACTAAGGACAAAATCTATGGATCTAATCTGAAACTAAGACTAATTACTTTGTATTTACCTTTATCTACAGGTTTTACTCTGTATTTAGCTCTGTTTACCTCAGCAGAACTACTCTTGACAGATACAGATGTAGTAAGACAGATACCGATGTAATAAAGAAGCATTACCAGCCACTAAGTTCATTGATACTTCTCTCAATCTTACACAATTACTTAGTTGCAACCAGTCTTCACAACATATGTGTTTCCTTTTGTTAAAGGCTCTCTTTCTCAATATGCCCAAGGGAAATATTAGAGAGCTCCTGTATAGGTACTAGTGGGTAAGTAGCCCATGAAAACTGATTACGGAAGGTATCAGGATTGCAAGTGGCAGATAACTTGACAGCATGCAAACATTACTGTGCAAGACAAACCAAAATATACACACCTACTTTCAGAAATGCTTCTCACTCCCATAGCATTTGTACTTTCAATATCCCCTAAAGCTTGACCAACTTAAGACATTTAACGATCATTACCAGCACTTACCCTAGCATCTAGGTCGATCAGCTCATAATCAATCACAGAGGTATCTTCACACCTTTTGCCCTTCAAACAAGGATGGCAGTATTTAGAAGAGGTTTGACAGTAAGCAGTTTGCTATATGCATATTCTTTTCTCTTTGATTATTTTAAATCTGAATTTGCTGAATAAGTAACACTGGGCTCCATCCCCATTATGAAGCTGCTGCTATGAAGGGCTAAGTATTTTGAACAAAATGCAGCATTCAACATTTGAATATCCCCCCCCCCAAAACACAGTGAAAATACAAGGAAATTTAAAAATTAATCAGAAATCCAATTGCTTTACTGGCAGCCATCACTTTGTTACCCAAGGGCAGGCACATTAGGAAAAGTGGAAAGATATGAACAGACCTACCTTGGCCAGGGCAACCATTAGCTTGCGGAAGTCACCAGATGTGTCTGATATAATGTCCTTTTCCAGTTCTGTCTTGTACACTAGAAAACAAAAATTCTTTTCAAGTAAATGGTGTCCCACAAATACTACTTTACAAGAAGAACAGCTGCTCATTACTGTGTTTTATGCACATAAACAAACAGCTACAATCACGGAATCATGGTATTTTCAGAGTTGGAAGGGACTTAAGTCACATGTGGAAGGCAATGAAAATGAACGCATGCTTGCATACAACAAAAACAACATTGCTACCAGCTAGTCATGAGAGTTCCCATGCAATCGAAGTCTGTCATGGAAAGATAACAGGAAAGCCTAGGACTGTTACACAGAAGGGAATACTGTTTTAAGCTCAATATCGCGTTAGATCATTCTTAGCTACCAATGAATGTTTGTTTGTTTGATAAGCACAGCATTCAGGCCTTCTCCAGTTGTGGATTTATGACTGGACAACTGCAATTACAAGTTTAATGCAAAAGACAAAAGCTGTTATGATAAATCATGACACACAGAGGAATGCTGTGTGTGATTCTGGTCTGGTGTCTAAACATTTTCATTGCTTTCCAAGTGGTAGTACTCCGTGTTGCTACAAAAATACTCTGTATTGCTACAAAATCACATTCTCTCTTCTTTTCAACAGCCCTGTAATCTACAGCGGCAACATTCTCTTTGCTGATACATATTATTTTTTTCCATAAAGGCCATTAAGACTACATTGGTTTTGCTTGTGATTTTTGGCTTACTAGAATCGCTTGACAGCTATGAAGCATTAGCACACAGCAATTTTCTACATTTCAAGTCTATTTGTGGTGAAGCTCAACTCTAAAACTCAGGTAAACAAAGAGGTACTAGACAGCTGCGCTACTGAATTGAGATAAACCCAACCACAATGGCCAATATAAAAATACAAGGAATATTAAAGGAAAAGTAATATTTTTTGAGGATGGAACTTAGATCACTCTAATATTTACTTATAATCAACTAAGAATTATAGCTTCAAGCAGATAACATGCTTTAGAAAAGTTGAAAAAGAGATTATATGCTTTTATGAAGTTTTATTTCATGTCTTTTCTGGCAGGTCTACCAAATAAGCTTACAAGTACGCTTCAGGGGAATTCAGATTCACCTACTTACCACATAACTGATCCTAGAATCCATAATCTAATATCATTCATTCTGTCACTATGCACAGAATGAATGTTGCTTACAAAAAACCCCCGTTTAGACACAACTTCTATGGGTAGCAAATGTTGTCCAATTTGTTTGCTACCAAGCAACAAGATGAAACTATATAGACATACACAAATATCCAAGACACCAGCAAAAGATGGTATCTTATGTCCAGCTGCCAGAGAATCAAAGCAGATGCTGTGTAAGAGACTCTAACAATCAAATTCACACTGAGGGCAACTTATCCAAGTAACTTAGCGTAAAAACATAGTACATTGAAACTTTCAAAGTAAACTTGCTTTCTCTGTAGACTCTATTAATTTCACTAAGCTCCTGATTTGTTCGTGAGCAGATGATTTCAATGAGCGTGTCTTCATCAGTTCCCAGACCCTGCAACACATACATGATTCAGTTCAGTGCTAGAAATGAACAGGCATGCTTGAATGGTTTAAAAGTATTCTATAGACATCTCCTTTCTCCCACTCTAACAGTTTCACAACCATTCAGGGATATTTTTTTGCTAACTGCACCTGAGAAACCCCAGATGGAACATTTTTAGTTGCCAAATACTACTCCAATAACTTTGAGATGCTGTCGGTATTGTGTCTGGGCAACATGCATTTGCTGTGACTGTCTGTAACACTCAGTGGCCTCCCCACCAGCGTAACTGGATGAGGTCAACTTATCACACTCCATGTGTAATTGTTTCCTGTCCATTGAGAGCACAGGAAGAAAATCCAATTCTTAACATGCAAATGGGCAGCGATCAACTTGTTCCGCCCTTCTTTTCTTCCCCACCTCCCTCCATTCAACTCCTACACTATAAATGCAAAGCCAAGGATGACACCATCAGTAGCCTTGGCCTTGTCTCCGAGTCAGCAAAGATTTAAGTATGTTCTGAATTTCTAGCTAATAAATAGGCCCTCTTGAATTGTCCATATTTTCCATGTACTTTACAATGCACAAATACAGATGAAACATTACTATTTGCTATATGAATATTAAGAAATAAAAATGTATTTAGTATGATAAACTAAATATTCAGTTTTTATATTTTTTTGAACTGAATGAATGAATTGAGAGGTCTTGTATAATATTTCAAAGCCACTTTTGTGATCAAGGTCAATGAAGAATCAGTACTTTGATCTAAGCTGCATTACTACCATTTAAAAAGTAGTATCGGTATTTGCACTATAACAAAATTACAAACCACATCAAAATGTATCAGCTACCAATTAAACCTTATAGTAACTCAGATACTCCAAAATAATGTGGCTTGATCAGTGTGTTCTAAACCTACTTTATATAGATAAACAGGCCATTAAAAACAAAAAAAAAATTGCTAACACCACTGCAATATTCTTGTTCCTGGAGAAAGACAAGAAACTCTGAAGGACAGGCTAACAACAGATGACCAACTTGGATGAGCTGAAGATGCTTCTCTGTCCAGTAACCCCTGAGGATGCCTGGATTACTAGTTGGTAAAGCCATCTGGCAGCCAGATGCCTCACTATTTTGAAAATAAACTTAAAAAAAAAAATAATATAGACTTCACTGGCAATTTTTTCATTCTGTTCTGCTTCTTACCTACCAAAGAACTGTGTTCATAGTAATCTCATTAGCCTCATCTTCCAGCATCACCAGCAGACAGGAAAAACACTCTTATACCTCCTGTTAGGATGCTGTTTGTTAAGCCCACCTGTAACATAATGTCATTTGGTATGTGGCAAAAATGGGCATGGTTTGCACAGGACTCCAAGAGAAATCTGCTTGGTAACATCTTGGGAAAACTTCGCAGTCCTACACATTTGGAAAATGGAGGTAAGTATATGGAAAACGACTCTCTTGGAAAAAGTGCCTCTATTAAAGGTAAAAAAAATTAAAATAAGAATGAGAGGACTAAAAGCAAGTGACTTTATAAAAATGGCTCACAGCTAAAAGAATTAAGAAATCTTTCCAGAAAGTGGTTTTAATAGGTATCTGGGGAAGAAATGAAGGCTAAACAAAATTTAAGATTTTCTAAATTTTTTAAAAAATTATTTTGTAAGACTGTGTACCAGACAAATAATTTAACTTCTCGATGATAATTTTGCTTTACCCAGTTTTGATTCCCATGTCATAGCTTATTATGTTCTATGTATCAAGTCAAACTTAAGCTCCGGCAATTTCAGAGCATTAGACTAGATGCTTGGGAGTTGGAAACAGCTGACCTACGGAGAGAATAGAATATTCTACATTTGTGGCTACCCTGAGGTAATGGCTTGGTTTTTAGGCTGTAAATACAGCATAAATGCTAGATACGTATGTAGTCATCCTAAATATAACATATCAGATGTAAGACATTTAAAATCAATCAAACAAAAACAACAAAAAAAACCCAAACCAAATTACTCTGATTCACAGTAAATTATGGAGACCCTCTACTTAAACCAGTAGAGGGCAGCATCTGATTACTCAAAAAAGGGATTTGGGCCATCATTAAACAGTTACAATCTGTACTGGGTTGCTTCTGGGTTTGTTTTTTTTTTTTTCGGGTGGGTGGGGCATGGGGCGGTTAGTTTTGTTTGCTTGTTTGTTTAACTCCTTTTTAATAGTCTGGAGAAATTAATTAATTGTTTTTTTGTCTTGTTCTGAATGTCAACCGACATATTTTAATACTTGTTTTTTAATTATTTTTAAAAAATTAATCAGATCAAGAACATTCAGAATTTAAGTGATGCTATAAATACAAATTCCCAAACCTTACTTTGCTTAGAAAGTTGAATGGAGTAGCATGAGCACCTCTCAAAGTTTTGTTTCAGTGTCCTACAGAGCAGATATTTCTAAACTAGCAAGCTATTCCACGCTTGCCTGTATTTGTAGGGGACTGAACACAGTGACTCACTGCTGCGCTGTTTCTCCAAAGACTGCTTTTGATGCCCCATCCTTCTCCTCCTTGCATTCTACACAGAGGCAGGGTGTTCTTTAAAGATGAGTGATATGAGCCAGTAACTGGAAACTGCTGTTTAGGCCTGTAAATGCTAGCAGAAGATTTAATGGCTCCAGCTAACAGCTGCTCTCTTAATGTTTTTTTGTACTATGAACCTGTAAATTTTTTTTAAGAGCAGTTAGCAAATCAGCTATCCCTGACCTGATGAAAATTATTTTTTTCCTTAAAGAGAGGATTTAACGAACATTTTAAAATCACACGGTTCCAGAATTTCTCTCATTTTAGATGCCTTGCAGCTGGACACTTAAACTGTAGTACTAAATAATCAGCAGACATGTTTGAAAACTATGGCCTTGGATATGAAGTCCATACTCATTCTTGAGACAGCAACATCAGACTAACATACTTAAATTTCAAAGCTCATTTACCTTCATCGCAGCTTTCAATTCAGAGGCATCATACTGTGCTGGTGTCTTCAGCAAGCCCAAGATCACCGCCTCCAAATGACCCGACAGAGCAGACTTGAGCGCTGCAGAAAGTTCCTGTGAAAAAGGAAGGATGATGGAAGAAAAAAAAATTAAAGCTCACTTCTGATCTCCAGAGAATTTAGCCTGTAGTGCTTTAAGTCTCCAAGGCCGCAACAGTGTTTCCTACACAACTGACAAGGAAGCAGAACATGAAGAGCTTTTCTTTTGTGAAAGCCTAAGAAAGAAATTAGGGCAAAGGAATTTTTTCCTCATCCTTTGAAAATAAGAAATCCACTGGTGGCTGACGAAGTGCTGGGAAGCATGGTGCAGGCATGTCTGAACAGCTCTGCTCCAGTCTTGAAGCACTGACACTTTGTTGGAGCTAATAAGCACAGATGGATCTGAGTTTGACTCCCTGTGGTCAGTGCTGCTCCATCATACTCCCACAGTTTCCCAGTAGCATTGTATTATTTGTGGTTTTCCTATTATCCTAGCCCTTTACTAGCTGAGACATCAGAAAATTGACTGCACAGTTATTCCACTGTACAGGCCCAGTTCCCAAACATCTAGCAAGAGAAAAAAAATCGTCCCTGAGAACAGAAGAATTATCCCTGTCCTCAAGGAAATTATCAGAAGTGTGTAGCCAGTCTCTATTGTTAATTGTAAGTCAGAGAGAAAGAAACAGTTGGTTATGTTCACTTCACAGGATGTATGCAAATCAACAGCAAATAAAAGTCAGAGGCATGTCCTCTTTTATGGGTTTCAGATGCAACTTTAATAATGCTAATAAGCTTTAATAATGCTGGAAATCCCTGGGTTCAAGACTGGGGTTTACACAGATCAACGTATTCCCTAAGCTGAAGCGAAGTCTGCAGCATTCAGAAGAGAATTGCCGCATTTCAGTTGCTGGTTTCTACACTAACAATTTGTGAGCTTGAGCGGCAGGGGAAAAGGGGGTAGAGAAAGTGTCCTCAGCAAAATTGCAGAGAAGTTTGTGCCAGAGAGGTAAAGAGCCATGATACTTAGTTCGTTTCCAGAGTCACCCATTTAGTCTAGGGCACTAATACATGCTAATACTGTATGTACTTACATCACGGATTGACCAAAATAGTGAACGGGGCGTTTGGGCATCTAGCTGCTTTAGTCTAAGAAACATTTTAGTACAATAACTCAATTTTGGATACAATGTTCCATCATTTATTTGTGTGGAAAAGTTTTTTCAGACATCAGCTGAAACATCAAAGATACTGCATATCTTTATAATAAATTTTAGGACAATGCCATGAATTCCAATTAGCTGAGTGAAGTTTTTGTCATCTTTGCACTTTGATGTGAAGGCTGAAGAAAATACAAATCACTACAGTAGGATTTACCAAAATAACTGCAACAAAACATCTCAAACTGAACCAAGCACCTGCCCTCCTATGAGCAGTGTTCTGGAGAAAAAAAAAATAATCTTCCCCCCCTGCCAGGAAAGCAGGGTCTCCACTCCGTTGCTCTCTGCTATGGCTAGGAGCACTCTTAACAGAGAATTGGGAAGCAGATAATCGACAGATATCATTAATTTATAAATAGCAAAGAGAAAAGGTTTTACTAACTGTTCCAAATGAGTAACTTGGACATTAGCAGTCCATTTCAAAGTCAGAGATTAACAGCAGCAGTTAGGACTGACCGGACACACACAAAGACACATGTAGAACCCCCAGTATTCACTAGTAGCTCCGTTAACGCTGGTGATGGGGAAAGGTTGCATAGATCAAACACCATTCCTCAAGATTACCAGAAGTTTCCATTAGACACAGCTCAACTCAAAGCAGTGAAAATAGACGTAGATCTGTGCCTTTTAAAAATGATAACGATCTACTGAGAAATCCTGCAACACACAAAACGAGCAGCCTCGTACAACACAACACATTGCCAAAGAAATCTGCACAACCCGTTGCCAAAGAAAATCATGAGATGCTGTCCCTAGAAGATACACCTTCATGTCTTTCCATATCCCACTTCCTCCTCTCTTGCCATTCGCTTGTTTATTTCATTGGTTTCTACTGCAAATTTCCATTGTTTCTACAGACTGTTTTATTCTTTGGCACTTGTTAAACGTGATAAATTCAGTTTGCTCTTGGGTCACAGTAAGGAAAAAAGGTGAGAGAAACATTTGGATGAAAAAAGTTGCAGATTTTCTTGACTGTGCATTTTTGTGGTCATGCAAAACATTTAACAAAGCTTTAAGTGGCACATTTTACTACTAGGGTCCACTTATACGCATGATTTTCCCAGTGCCCGCAGGGCGTGACTGCCAGGGTGCAGATGCGTGCACACATGCATGCGTCCAACTTGTGCATGCTTCTGCATGTACCTATATCAGCTGTGCATAAAAGTTGGTGAATTTCCAAAATTTAACTCTAGATTTACATTTGGTATCAGATGAGCATTCTGGGCTGCTATTGGAGAACTACCATTTGGGGTCTGGCAAACCTGAAAGAGATACATTGATCACAATCCTAACTCTATACAAGTTTCCTCTTTTTCGTGGGCATAAAACTTTGATTATGGTAAGATTCTCAAAACTTCAAAAGTCAAGAGAACAGCTCTTGCCTTCTAGATAGCAAGACTCATTATGCAGAATTCTGCACACGTTTTACAGATTTCTCTCCAGCACCTAAGGTATTTCTGACAGGGTAATATCTAGTGATAGTTCAACTCATTATATCACTTTGTTCCACATCTGCAACATTCATAGCACTACTGACTGCAATCTTTTCTCATTTAAGCTAGCTCTGTGAACAGAAATAGAATACTTACCCTATACTGAGCTGTCTTAAAAATAAATAAATAAAATAAAAAAACCCAATCCCCTAAGCCATCTCCCTTTCACCTTTTTGCTCAAACCGAGGCATATCATGTCAATGGATTTTCACTACTATTTAGTACATTTCACCAGGGAATCCTGTGGCTGGCTGGCTGGCATGTCTCCCATTGTTATTTCTGGAGGTGCTAGGAAACAACCATCTCCAACAGATTTCAGTTTGGTTGTACATACTCAACAAATTTGGAAGTCCCACCAGTCCTAAACTGTGACAGTATGGACAAACTAGAAGCGTCTTTTATTTCAGTGAAAAGATAAATCAAATAGTACTTATCTCCAGTTTACACCCAGTTAACTGTGAAACACACAAGCCCTGAAAAATCTAACCATCCACAAGAAAAACATTTAATACTTGGTAGTTCTTCATATTTTGCTACCTTTTTGGTTCTCCTCTGATATGCAAAAGCAATATCCTGCCTCTGTTCATTGCTGCGGTTTGTCAGGATGTTGACGATGGTGACCTCATCCACACCTACAAAGACATAAGACAAAGAGTTAAAGAAGCTTTCTTGCTACTGTTCTCTTTGTATTAGTATGTCCTCCGACACTCAAAACATAGCACATGTGCTGTCTGGAACAGAGCTCAACAGCTCTTATTAGTTAGTATATGTCATGTCCTGGCCTTGGAGAAAGAGCAACCAATTACAGCCCAAATTTTTGATGTGATGCACATCTTTGTGTATACAGGCATGTATACACCTTAACAGTCTAGTCTGTGACCAGCTTTGCTACTTCTGTTTTCTGCTTCACTTGTGTGTCTGTTTGCTTGCGTTCAGTCACTAGGTATTCTGCAAAAACTTGCTCAAGAACACAGGTTTTAAAACTGACACGAACCTGTACTTACGAAAGCCTGCCCTGTCATTTCGGTAGAGTGTTTTCAATTAAAGCTTCTTAAGAAAGTAGTTACATTTTCTCTTTAACCCATAGTCACTTAACTATCGCTCCAAACATAAAAACGGGAAAATAAAACAGTATATTTCATTCTCTCAGCAGCTTGGAGGCTCAGAAGACAGAAGGGGTTTTTGACAATGGAAGAACTATGTTTGTGCTACTTTTTTTTGAAATCATCACTTGAAGATCCATGCAGAGTTTTAACCGGCATGCCTAGAGGACTTGGATGCTCAAACTCCCAACCTATCTTTTAAATAAGCCAATTACGTATCAGTAAGGGTTTAGTTTTAAGTGAAGTTTTCCAAATCCATGCACTTAAATGCACCTGTAGGCTGAATGCAAGGAGATCGTTAAGATTTATTTTAAGTTAAAAGCCAAAACATGCATCTAGAATTAGATATTCTGGCTGTCAATAGAACCTAATGCACACCACACCTTCAGCTCCTGTAGCGGTCATCAATGCAGGCCACAGAGAAAAAGCTTTTTTGTGGTACAGGAAGCAGGATTTCCAGATGTTATTTCCTGGATACCGCTACTTGTTAGTCTATGTTCTTTCCAATGCAGGCAGCATCTTGGGACTTTTCCACTTGCTCCTGCCCACTGCTACTAACTTGTGTTCAGATTCCCTCTTGTTTTCCCCTACTTCACTTGCTGCTTTCAAACTGGATTCTCCTGAACTTCCATTCTTTGGACTGGCACAGATCAGTTTCCTCTGATCACAGTTCTCATCTGCAGCTTGCTCTTTGCAATTCAAAAGATATCCTAGAGCCTAGCTGGACTGAAGGCTCTTGAGCATCTTGAGATGAATCTGGAGCATCTGACTTATCTCTGTATCCTGTGACAGGGCTCTGACCCACTGGACATACAGTTACCATGCCCTGCAAACATCCACGTCTCTCAAAGAGCTCTCTGCAAGGACAGCAACACTTTGTTTATTCACATCAACAGAAGAAAAAGCCAAACAAGCTGTATTTATATTCCCGTAACTAAGCACTAAAACTATATTAAATCCTTTCTTTTACTAGGAAAGCTTATAGAAACTGCCCTTGCAAGCAGCCAGTCTCCATTACTCGAAGTGAAAGAATTTGAGTCCACTTCCCCAATTCTCCAATGCACGTTTATGTCTGTATCACTGAATTCAGCCCCTAGGTAAAATGTCCACTTGTATTTCTTGTACATTATTGGTTAACCAAAGCTGTCTGGACATGCCATTCAAACACAGGTGGAGGATAACAGCACAGCTGGAAGTAATGTCCAGATAATAAAGTCCTCCAAACAGAAGAACTAGCATAGCTTATAAATGGATGGACAGAGGAGCCAGCTAGCACAGCTCTCATTGTTATGCTCAAATATCAAGCTAAACTATATCTATGCTGTGTAACCACTTGTTTTGGACTATTTCCAGACTGACTGGATGAAGCTTAGAAGAGGCAAAACTGTTTCTAAATACTGCACATCTAATACAGCACATATTCTTCTGCAACAGAAAGATAATGTTTAACTAGTTATTTTTTCTGGTGAGTTGCATGCCAGGTTTTGAAGCAAATAGGTGGCTCTAATCTAGATGTCAGGACAAGCCCAGAGTTTCGACTCAAGTCTCTCCATTTACTACAAGTGTTATGAATAGCTTCTTTCACATTTGCACGCACATCAGTGTAAATGATGATTTCTGGATTAAAAAACCCCTGAAAGTAAGAACTGGATCAGCAGCTACTAGCAGGACTCAGATCCCTGCCAGAATCCATCTACGTTTATTTTCCTTATTGCCCAAAGCAACTTCACAGCAACTTGAAACAAAGAACTGCAACAGATATTATAAAATTAATCATATAAAGCATGAATGTTGCAAAAGACCTTTTAGCCCCTAGCTACAGAATCTAAAACAATGAGCCAAATCCAAAATTCTTTTCTCCATCTTCACCATGCTTTTCATGACGAAGTACTGTACTTGATAGCCTCATGTCCTTAGCTCACGCTGAGGCAAACCTACATCAGTGCTCTTATTCACACAAGCTTGGCCTGCAAAAGTCAAAAGGCCCTGGAAAGCATCATATGTCTTAGTTACAAATTTTGCTTTGAAAACATGCTGACTGCACATTTCAGCCACAATCTACTCCTGCACATTAAGTGTTCCCACTTTATAAAAGAAAAGAAAATACATTCTCCCAGTCCAGAAACAGCCACACGCAGACAGACACAGACATCGCGCCTTTCAGCTGTTGCAGGGCCACAGCATAAGCCAGTGTCTTAACCTTTTTAATAAATTCTAAATTTAAGCTATTCTTGGCATTCAAAACCAGCAAATGACATTTTCAAGTTTTATCACAATTGTGATAGATTAGAAGCCCACAAATGACTCCATCCACGTTTCTTATTCGTATGCTTTCTGGATGGAAATATGAAGTTAACTCATTGCTCTGGCATTTAGTGGAAAATAAGTGCTTGTACTTCACACTTGGGAATAGTGCTGCATGGACAGGATGCTGACTCACATTTGCTGAGGTGGGGTGGAGCAGGAGAGCAGCTCAAACATTTTTCTGTCTACTAAAATCGCTGGAAGTTTCAGGGTAATAAACCAAAAGTCTATTTCCAAATTCATTCTGGCTGGGCAAATTTTATCAATCTATCAATGGACATTTCTATCAATGGGCAACTGAGTATTAGACATTGTGGCTCACAATTTCTTTCAAAACCAAGAAAATTTCTTGCAGATAGAAATGTATTTGATGGGGGGAGAGGGAAGTAGATCTTAAAAAAACCAAACAAACCAACCAACCAGCTAAAAAAAAACACCCCAACCCTCTGATTAATATCAACGTTTTTTCTACAAGAGGCAATCTGTTGCATTGGTAAGATCAGAGTATTATGGATTAATCAGCAAAAAAAAAAAAAAAAAGAGGAAATTAACATAACCAAAATGATCAGTTAGCGTTTTTAATTTTTTGGTTTAAAAGACACTGTACTTGAGTTTCCATGGGCCAAAACAACAGCACCAGCATTGTTCTGAACAAAACGGACAATGTGGACAGTCACTTAGCTTTCTAGGACGAGGTGAGAACAGAGCTAACATACTTTCATTTTGCAAGACCTGGCATACATTCATTCAGCTCATTTACCCGAAGCCTGTTCTCTTAAATTTTGTTTTCAAAGACAGCATGGACAGATTACCAGAAGCTATTTTTGTCCTAACAGCATCGAGGTACTACAGAGATGATCAGTCTAGATGAATGAATGAAATGGGATTGGAGGCCTCAAATTATTAGTGGGAGATGTACGCGATCAGCCCTTGTGAGACCTCAACACCACCACGTTTCTGGTACCAACACAGTCCTACGACTATTTGACTGAGCTTACGAGCTGCAGTGTTTGCCAGTGTGTCTTGCATAAAACTCTGATCCCACTGGAGTTAAAGGGAAAAATTTAGATAAAATAAGAACATAATTTCAGTTCTGCTATTTTGCTTAGTAAGATTTCATGAAACCCAAACCATGCTGCAATAAGGTATTTCTTTACTGGTACTATTAACATTCTGAATATGTAACTGATGCAGTTTGGCAAATTTCAGGCACTATCCTCCCCCACCAGGATGTCAGCAGATTTTGTCTAAACTTTTGCTTCCTAACATTAAAAACTGTTAAAAGGTATAGGCGTGTTGGATATACTATATACACAATGCTACAGAAGGTAACCAGTCTTACAGAAGACCCCTGTTACGCTTTACACCTCATAATTGTTTTACCAATTTCTGGATATAATGAATTTATTATAGGCATATGTTCTAAGCACTTTCTTACAACGAACGTGTGTTTGAATTCTGCCAGTCACGGAATAAAAAAGTATACCATGAGACCTCAATAAAAGGTTGTGGTTTAGGTTGCAAGTAATTAACTATTCACAACCTAGTCTGACAATAAAGTTATTTAACAAAGTATTTGAGACACACAAAGTCACAACGCTAGGGAATAACTTTGAAAGAGAAAAGAGACACTTCAGCAGTCTCCTTTCCTACAATGGATTAAAAGCAGACTAATGTATGCTCTGTTAGTACTCTTCTAGTTAGTTTCTTCTATTTAGGCTCCACTTGAGCTAATCTGTACATGGGACACAATGGAGCATTACACAGAAATTAGAAAGCCTCTTGTCCTATACAGCAAAAAGCCAACATTTACAAAGGACATGCTAAGGCGCTAGATGAACTCGCTACAGAAAAACTAAATAGCCTAAAAATGAAACTGGCACAGCAATGACAATTACAAAAGGAACAAACCAGAACTGCAACAAGTTATTTGCAACCTCTAGGCCGAACTACTGCTAACTACACACTGGTTTTATATCATCTACAGCCATTTTTGCACATCTCCCTTTCTAGGCTGTTGGATAAATATAAACCTCCTGCATTTAACTCAACTCCACTCAAAGCCCAAAGGGCTGGGCAATATATGTGTGCAGTATAGTTTTTGCAGATAGATCTAAGCCCCAATAAACACATCATAGTGTTTCCCACAGATCTCACTAACCTCTGAGGAATTAATCTGAAAAGTGTGAATGTATGCAGGAATATTTAGGTATTATTTAGAGCAAACAGTCAGACACTCTACCCCAGATCTTTGCCCTAAACCAAATATACGGCTGTTGTTTAGCCAGTAAAATAAGTTTTACCCATTTTACACACCATCACCAAAACAGAGAGTCATGACTCCGATTCAGGGAGTTTGCATTACTGGGAAACAGCCGGATAATTAATTAGATGGTAACTTTTCAAACCTGGCCGACTCTGACCACAAATATCGTATTGGCATATTGTTTAAATAAAAGTGCAGAAGGTATACCCAAATGATTTTCCCCAAATATAAGACTCCATAGGATATAATTTCCATAGTACTGCTATAAAGGATACAATTTGAAAGACTACTTTGGTGATTGTGAAATACAGGCCCATTAGAACATGTAAAGACCTAGATTTTCGAAACAAAGAAGAGGCATGTGTTTCAGATACCAGGAGTCCTTTATGCTGTATAGAGTAAAGCCTGTAAAATGCTTGGGTCTTATGTCCATTTTTTTTTGAAACTGACCACCTCAACCACAACACGACCTTGCGAATGTATTTATAACCTGTTATCTCTCTCTCACTGTATTAAAAACAAGATGAACAAGTCATTCACTCTTTACAATTCTATGATAACTTACATTGCTTATTTCTACCTTCTGCATACAATGCAAACTAATTGCTAGAGAACCAGTGATATTTCCTAGGAAAAAGGCAGCTGCTGTGGGTATGTACTGTTTGGCCATTATAGTGTTATATTTTTAGCTCAAAAATGACGAAGATATTCCCCAGAAATATTTTAAAATATTTCCTTGCAGAAGAATTACCCTGTGTAGCTGTTTACATCACTGTTTGTAGAAAACTAATTCTTGTCTGGATGATTCAGAATTTTCGTTTGGAAAAAAACCCACATATATTTTAGAGAGTTTGCATTTTAGCCAATTTTCTGATTAGCAGATGAAAAATATCCTGCAATCAAGCATTTGAAGTACAAGAAAACAGTAACTGAAGAAAGGTCCTAACACTCTTGTTCTTTATTTCCCCCAGGAATAATTCCTTTGAGAGAGTCTTTATGGCGGAAGATTCAGTATTAAAACCATGAAGAGATTCTCCTCTTTAAAGCCACCTTCCCAAAAAAGCTCCTGGATAAGAAGCTAACAAGCAGAGATAAGCTCAATCCTACAAACCTGCAGGGCCATGAATAACTTTCCCTATTACTTGTTCAAAGGGTTGGGAATCATCTCTCTAATGAAATGTTTCCATGTTTCTTAAAGCCAAACTCAGCAAACTGCTTATCTTTGCTGGAAGAAAGTGAAAAAGTGACACAAGGTTGACTTTCCTGACTGGAAAAGCTTTTGTACTGCCTAGGATACTGCAGTTTCCTTTGGCATTAATTAACAGCTTGAGTGTTAAAATGTGTAAATTTGTACCCACCCTGAAAGTCTGACAGTATATTTGACATGTTTAGATTTGCCCTATAATCAGAGATGTAAAAAATAATAGTCGAGACAAAACTCTGCCAAACACGATATTTACTCCTCTTGCAAGAGGATTTTTTAAAATAAAAACTAACCATGAACTAATTCAAAATCAGAACTAAACCTACTTTAACAAGCAGACAAGGGATTTGTCCAGTTAAATTAAGAATTTTGCAAAAGGAAGCCTCATGCTTGTTAGGGAGGGGGCAATATTTAACTTTTTATACCAAGTACAAACATGTGCTTTGTTGGTGGGAAGTCTGCATTTCTTTCTCATGAGAAACTGGTTAGATTTTAAATTTCTCCCTCTCCTGACATGTAGGGAAAGACTTGGCAGTTCCAGCTACACCCAGCTGTTGCTTCTGTGGCCTGGAGGCAGTTTGGAAAGCGTGGTACACCCTTTCTTTGTTACACAGCAGGACAAGGACAAGATCACTGCTCTGGGAGGACCACCAAGGCACAACAAGAGTTGTAGTTCACACTCCCTGTGCTCTTGATTGTTTCAGTATACCAGGCTTTTCCATGCAGCTGCATCTCTCCCCTGCTCTATAACAGTCTCCTACCAGCCAGTGGAAGTGGTGGATCCTGGCAGTGATGTAAGGAGGTAAGAGCCTGGGTCAGAGAAGCAGAGGTACTCATTTTGCCCTGCTCCCTAAAACACTGCAACGTCATTTCAGGAACTAGATTCTGTTGTTTCTAGGACTTTCTTTGATCCCAAATTAATATAAGATACATGAGTATTTAGTTCAAAACCAGGAGAAAAATGTTCAAACCATCCCTATTCAGCTGTCTGGAGAGCTGAAAGGAAGAAGAAATGTCCAGTCCAATAATCCAGGAGAAATCCGTGATTCAGAGCTTAGTCCCAGATCACTGCCACAGAAGTTGGCACTTCATTCTCAGTGGCAGAAAAGTAGTAGAATTTGAAGTACTGATGAGTCAAGAGAAAAAAAGTGGACATTTTCAGTGATAACCTCAACAGCTGTACTACAAACTTCAAAAGCATATTTAAAGCAAGCATTTACAGAGTTCAAAATCTAACTCTCAAGTTTTCATCAGTGAGGTCTGAGAAATCCAACACCTCCTANAATAATTATTTCAGCCTTTTTTTTTTTTTTTTTTTTTTTTTTTTTTGCACACCGGCGTTCTACCTTACATGTAGAATCAAAACCACAGCCCATGTTCCTCACCTTTGGTCTTGATGGCCGTTTCCAGGGCTGCAGCATCCCGGTCAGCATCAAAATTTGAGTAGGCCTTAACTGTGGCATATGCACTCGGTGGGAGAGAATGCTAGAAGAAAAAGGAAAACAACCTCAAAGTTAAATCATGTAATCCTATCCTCACTGCCATTAATAAGACACATGCCTCATGGTTAACCAGTATATAACCAAATTTTTAAATACAAGAACGACCATTGGGTATCTGTGAAAACGGAATTCTGCTAAGAGCCACCAAACTCTGTTCTCCTGATGTGTATTGTCCAGAAATCCACTCACAGCCACACTTGTAACAAAGAATATATACACATAGATACTATATATCACTGCAGCAAAAAACTAACACATTCCAAGTTTACTCATTAAACCTCAGTCTTCTAAAATCTGGAGGTTTCTGGCTAGATCTGAAGGAAATTGACAACAGAAAGCTAAGTCACAGAAAGTTTAAGTATCTGCTGTGAAAGTCTGAAGTATTTTAGATTTGAAGCCAATACTTTACTTTGGATTAGAGGCTACTTAATTAAAATACAAAGTAGACAGAGGTGGAAAATTAACAATAAGTAAGTTAGAACAAGTTTTGTGCCATAACTCATGGGCTTTAAAAGTAACAAAAAATATTTTTAAGCCTATAGTTCTAGAAAGCAGAAGTTACTCACAATCTCTTTTTGAAACTCTATGCCTGCTGATACTTGGTTTAAGCATTAGGAGGCTAACACAATCAAATGACATTCCAAATTACCTCTGCTAAGAATAAGAGGACTTGCAGGTAAGTTCACTTAGTAAACAGTTGCAACATTTTAGAAGTTACCGGATTTTATCAGCTGTTTATTCTTGTCCTCTCCTGAGGATTATAGCTTCAAACAGGAGGTCACCAGAATAGAAATTCAATTCTTCTCAGCTGCTTCATTGTAAGCTAACAGTTTATCTTGTATCACCTCCAATGGGAAGGTTAAACCAAGCCACAGATTTTCATATAAATAGCTGAGAAATATTCCCAAATCCCACTCCAGTGAGTTCAGTTTAGAGATGTAAACCTCTGGCAGAAAGGTGTAGTGACTAACACCTGAAATTGCCATAGCTGTTTTCTAAGGGAATGAACAACTAAGCTTTCTTGGTAAAGATCCCCAGAAACTTTTGTTTCAGACCCTAACTCCAACAGAAAGCTGGGTTCACAAACAGGACTAAGCTATCTTTATGTCGCTGGAGGATCTTTTTACACACAAATTGTTAAAAGGACAAATTTTAACTAAAAAATTCTGTGGTTTTTGACTACATTTGATTCAATCCTGTAGAGTCACTGTCCTCAATGGATTCCTCTGGCAGCAACAACTGTGCCTCCTTGAGACAGGCTGTGTTATGTTGTGGAGATGGGAAGTCAAAAAAGTGCCGATAAACTGTACCACTCTTTCTTTTGTCTCTTACCATCAGCTCAATCTAGCAAAGTGGCCCCAGTTTGGCACACAGCCACACCACAAAACACAGCCTTTCCTGTTCGCAATTTGATCTGCTAACAGAAATAGTAAATGGAGGTGCACAGTGCAGCCTCAGACAAATCTGTGTGCCTGAAAGATTCCTAAACCAAAGCCCATTAGTATACAAAACCACATAGCACTTCTATCTAATTAACCATCACCACTGGATAATCTGAAGCAAGTCACCTGGTGAGCTTAAAGTGGAGCGCCACTCCTTCCACTCAGCTCTATGTATTTTCTGAGTCATCTGGACAGAGTATTTTACTGTAAGATGATATCATACACTGAGAAAATACATAGCATATTCGCGATTTCGGCGCCATCTTTTCCTCTGTCCTTCCACCCACCCAATGTATGAGACAAGTTGGATTCAGATCCCCTGACGCTGGCTGAAAGGCCAGGAAGTGCCATGTACCTATGTATAGCCAGGAAAGACAGAAAGCTTCTGCTGGCTACTCTACCAGTAAACAGACCATATTCAAATTCGGCATCCCCAAAGACTATGCTTTACTCTCTCAGGTGACTGTCTTGAGTACTTCAGTGAAGTAGATAAGGGTCTTATCAGGGTGATTACTCTGCCTATGAAAAACAGCCATTTAAATTCCAGACTATATGGTCTCAAATTACTCTGGTAGAGTACCATACCACAGTATTGGTACTGTGTTTTCAGACAAGAGAGGTTTTCCAACTAACTTTCCATTTAGTTCAATACAAAATTTTCCAGGATGTGGCAGTATGAGTCCAGCTAGTGTGTAACTGCACAAGCAGTCCAGGCCAGACTAAAGCAGAGACAGATTTGTTTTTTTCTCCCCACATATCTAGCCGGCTTCAGAGGTCCTCCAACTGGTTTACTTCCTCTGAGCCTGGTGAATTCAATCCTATCGTGAAGATCAGAACATAAGGGAGAAGCATATTTAACAGGAAAGCTGAAAAGGCTTAATTTCTTCTAAAAAAAAAAAAACAAAACAGGACTCTCTCAAGATATCTACATCTCAGTATTCCCTATCCTCAAAAAAAAAAATAAAATCATCAGTCACATTTGAAAACCAAGTAACTTGACATCATCCAGCAAGTAAGCTACAAAGTCATGACTACAATATAGCCTTCCAATACTCAGTGCAAAGATGGAGCATGTGATAAAGAACAGCAGCAAGATCTTTGTTACAGGCTGTTTCTACACTCTCTTGTGGATAGATGCAGACTGCAAGCATAGATTAACTTCAGCTCAACTCCCTCCTTTCCTTAAAGGAAGGAGAAGATGATGATACGAGGCTGAACCAAGCAGGCGAGTTTCTATACCACTGATGCAGAACGCATGAATTTCTTAATGCTCAAGACAGGACTTGGGTTCAGCTGCAACCATGCTATACACTCAAGGTTAAAAACTTTTTTTGAGAAAAATGGGTGGTTGAAGTACTGTGTTTAACATCAGTTAACTTGCTGAATCGCTGCTTAGGGGAACTGGGTAAATCCTTTATGTAAACTGGCCGTTCAATAACTCTGGATTCCAGCTTAGCAGCTACAGAACAAACCAGCTGCCTGATATTTCTTGCACTCCATGGCAGGATTTCTGATGAAAATGCTGGCATAGAACAGTATTCAAATTTGACTTTTGCAACTACTCGCAAGCATCATGGAAGAAACATTTCTGCCCTTGAGAATAGATTGCTCAAATACTATTCCAAAAGTAATTCTCTGTTGAAAAAAATGCAGCCAATCTGAAGAGCTGACTGCTTTTGCAGTACAAAATCAGCTTTGTTACTTACCTACAGTGGACTAGCCAGTTCTTTGCAACAGCTCTTTCACAAAGATCATATGGTATAATTTATTTTGCAACAAGTAACAAAAATAGGCAAAAAGTTTGCTTGTACTGACCTCAGGTCTGGAGCTACTAGCTATAAAATTAAAAAGTATAGCAAGTTTGTAAGCAACATGATGAAATAATGCATAGATAGGATTCACTTCCTCTTCAGTGACAATCACAGAACCACAAATTCATGGCATGATATCCTGACACTACACTGGTAACCCTACCATCTAATGTTGCAATGTAAGAAATCAAACAAAGACTGTGGCTTTCCAGTATTTCAATAAAACTACCAAACAAGTGCAGATTTGGTGGAAAATAGACAATCAAAACCAAGATTCTTTACACTTTTCAAAACAGAAAATGAGAAAAGAAGTTTGAGAAGATAATTTTTGTTCAAGAGGTAGTTTGGTTTTGGTGACAGCTATTACAAGAATATAATCCCCAATGTTTTAATTCCCAGTAAGTAACGTTCTCCATTTTTAACTGAAAAAGGAAAAAGAAAAAGAAGAGAAAACTTGGAAGGTACCAGCAAAGCCAAACACATTTCCATCTTCTCTTATTATCCTTAACTCACTTGTTCCTTTGGAAGAAAGGGGGACCACAGACGCGAACCAGCCATTCAGTTTGTCCTGTGATCTCTTTCGCATGGCCCAGCACATGAACACTGCTCACACTACTGGCCAGTTAGAATTGTCATTAAATCTAGTCACCTCGTATAATCATCCTATGGTTTACAGCTGCTTTGTGGCTGAAAACTGATCACTGCTGACTAGGTTTTTACTCAAGTTAAAGTAGAAGAGATGTGTGGAATCTTGTAAACTGTACAGCTCAGTACAACTGTTGATAGAGTCCTGTAAAAGAAGTAAGATGTGGCATTTAAGTAAAACAAACTTTTCTTGTTTAGATAATAATACTTACATCTCCTTCAAGGCTGAGCTTGCTTAAAATTTCATGGACAGTAGACATCTTGAAAGAATGCTGGAAGAAGAGAAAAAAAAACAAAACAAGTAGACTTAAATTTATTTACTATTACCTCAGTGTGTTATATAGTCCTGAAACACTGCAGCACTGAAAGTGACAGTGCAATGAACCTGCTAATCCCAAGCAAGAAAGCAGGTTTAAGAGTTTCCAAGCCACACCACTATTAATACTGCAACAGTAAGAGGTCTTCATTTTATTGTACAATAAAAATTTAGCTTTGCCCCTTAAAAAAAAACCACTCACATTTCTTCTGCATTTTAAATACTTAAACTTACAAACTGGAGAATCTCTACCTTAGAAACAGAATCAACTAAACCTACAACTCCGTACCAGGAAAATTGTGCAGAAACATCAGAGGCTGGTCCAGCTCAAAGCTAAAAAGCAACCAATAGTAGCATTTAAATCAGACGCTCAGTTCCTCAAGTACTCACGGAATACATCGAATCTATTTATATTCATGCAGATACTTTATAAAATCATAACGCTCTTCAGTCATTAATCCTGGACACAGGCCACAAATGCCTCTAATATCATATGGTTTTGTAGTGGCTCCCCAGTAATAACAATCACAGAACAAGCTACAAACACCAGTTAGTAATATGATTGTCAGATACTAGGTAACAAGGACTCTCTTAAAATTATAGCTCCAAAAGTAAGAGCCATTGAGGCAAGGTAATCAATATAATTGCTCCATTGCCAGAACCTGCATAACATCTTGCAAACATATATAAAGAAAAACAGGGGAAAAACCCAACCCTCAGATAGATTATACACAGTGCAGAAATGAACATTGATGCAATATGCTTATGTTACAATACCCTAGCTTTTTTTCAACTCTGGTTTCTGGTCAGGGAAGTTTGCCAGAGCTGTATTACTGTTTTACTGGAAGGGTCTCTCAACTAAGGAGGAAATTTTTTTCCTAAGGCAAAGGCAATATTTAAGAGGCTTGATGCATTCCCCAAACTCTGCTCTCAAATTCCTCTACTGAAAGGACAGACATTGTCACTCATATTACCTTCTAGTCATCTATCCAGGTTGGCACCTGCCGCAAACATTATTTTGCCTGTTGAAATTAAGGCTTGTTTCTCAGGAACTCTACAATCAAGCTGTAGAGATAGCATTATCAATCAGGTAAGAGTTGGCTTGATGAGAGGTAGGAGAGAAAGGACAGCAGCACCTCAAGCCCTGTGACGTTCCACTAACTGATCACTGAGCCTGGAACCAAAATTGCGCTATCTTCAGCCTCACTGGGCGCCACTCCCTTCACTTCCACGCTGTCACTGGTTCCCCCACTCCAGCTCCCAGATAGCATGCCCTCCGAGCCAACTCCCTGCTATTGTGCAAGCCTGTCCTGGGTATGTCCTTTCTACTCATTTTCAGATTCTTTTTTTTAATCCTCCATCAGTCACTCTTCCGATGGTATCAGGGCTTTCTCAGACAAGCAGTGTTAGCCCCCCAGGCAAGTTTCCCAGACAAACCAAACTCCTCTCCAGTCAATGATCAATCTGAAACCAGGAGCTCAGAGAATGAGCCAGAACTATGAAATAGTTTCTTCATAACAAAGATCTGGTTAAAACCCTAGAACAAGCATTTGGGTTTTGGTTTAGCTCCTATAAACCTCCCGTACATGAAGAGAAAAGCAGAGAAATTCTTATTTTTAACAGATATAGCAAGAGTTATAAGAATAAAATGCAGAAACACAACTACATGGCTTTTGTAGGGTAACTGCTGTAATCATGCCTTTCCTCACTTAAAATACAGAAAGAAAACCTTTCATCTTCTGAAGCAACCTAGATACAAGTAACAAAAGCAACTTCACTTCAAGGAAAAATTAAGATCCCAGGGGAGGAAAAATAAGACAGAGCATGAAAGTCACAGTCATGCATCAACTTATTTGAGAATAAATCTTTTCCAGAGCAAAAATCCAACCCAGCCCTTTAAAGACGCTGCAGAAGTTGTAATAAGCTGCTGCCTGCTATCGGCACTATTAACCACGCTGGTTAGAGGGGGATGATATATTATTGAGTCATGAAATTCTTAATGTTTACTCTCAATAAAATGAAGTGCCTTAACAATGAGACCTTTGTACTCTGACAGTATTACAACCAATACCAAGTCCTTTAGTCTTGCTTGTCACAAAGAACTAGAAAACACCAGCGAAAGCTGAAGTAAAGCAATTGCAGTATAATCTTTCACAAAATAATCACTGAACAGTGTTTTGCAAGACTCCTGTTTCTAAACCAATTAAGAACCACATTGAATCAGGCTTGTTGGAACAAAAATCTTGAACAGAGTCCAGGAACAGAACTAACACGCCCTCACGTAGAGCTGGAACTGGGAGGTTCATATAATCAGCACACAACAATGCTATAGCAGCAGACCGCCCATCAGCAGCAAGCTGACAAAAGAAAAAAAAATGGGAGTTTTTGCAAGAATCTTTGTAGAGAAAGATCTTTACTCAGAGAACAAACGCATCTCTTGTCACACCCTGCTTTGTAAGGCACTCATATTTGAGAACAGACTCTCACTGTTCTCTGATGGACTGATTTTATGTGATGTAGTTCTGACAAGTAATGGGTGGGTTTGAACATGTAAATAGAAAATACTTGCACTAACTTGTTCTTCCTTACACTGGAAAAGAATCAACTTCTACCTTCCAGCTGTAAACTAATACTTCAACACCTTAAGGCAAGTTTCTACAACTGGTTTTCCTCCTAAATCCACATTATGTAATCCTGACTCATAATATTATTCTACCAAAAGAGATAGCATCTGTTTTGACCTCGACCCCCACAGAAATAATTGGTTTGCAAATCTATTATTATATTGGGCCTAGTCTATATTCAGTACCTTATCCCCATAACTGTTTGGTGACAGAAGAATGTGTGTTTAAAAGCAGCCCCAGATCTCCATTCCCAGGGGCAGCTCACATACATTACAGGAGAAAAAAACCCCATGTGATCCATGGAGAAAACTGTCAGGTATGCACAAACAACTACATTGCTCAATAAGCAGGGTTAGCATTTATTATACTCGTAGACAGAGACTGAGCAAAGGGTGTTCCCAGACATCTGAGCCAAGGAAACGGCATCCCCGGAATGAGAGAATGGAAACTCTTTCACTTGGAGCACATTTGTGTCAGGTCTCCAAAAACTAGGGCAAGGCCTGGCAACAGAGGAGATGAGGGAGAGCAAAGAAGATCCGCAACATCTGCTGTAAATGAAATAAGGACTCAAAATCATTCATTTATATACAGTACTAACCGCAAGTACAAATGAGCCAGGCTGTATCTCTGCATATCACCTGATAAGGTTTAGCAGATTATTCAAAGCCACTACTTGGAAAAAAAATTAGCTTTAAAGAAGAGGATTTCAAAACGCATTAAACCATGCTACCACAGGCATACTTTTACTGTTCTCTTCCACAGACACTGCTAATAACCTAGGAGAGGTTCCATTTCAGGAAGATACTCTACATTTAGAAAATTAACGACTTTTGTTTCTTCAAGTTATTCTCACTTCTGAGAATTTACAGGAAAACTTTTTTTTTTTTTTTTAAATCAAGGCAAACCATTCCACTTAGTGGAAACTAAACTCACTAGGACTGCTTATTACAACTAGCTCCACCAACATAAGGCACACATAGGGATGGATCACTCAAGGGCACCAAGGTTCCAAATGATTCTTTCACTCTTGACCTCTGCGTCGGGGTCTGCATATCTCTGTGCAGATACAGCATTTAAATATGAACATAAGAACAACTAAAATTAAACAGAATTAAAGCTGCCATATATAAGAACACAACTCACTTCTGCATGACTATCCTGAAATCATTTCACTTCTCTTTCAGTTAAGATACACTGGCAACATTCCTTTGCCCTACCTCCCCTCCTCACTCGAGCAGGAGGAAGTGGTGCCCAAGCTGACTCATAATGCAAAAAGCGGCAGCGAGATCTCAGCAATTCTGCTCATGGCCGGGGTTGGGTGGGAGAGCCGTGCCCGAGCCCGGCTCTGCGAGCAAGGAACCGCACAGGGCTCCCGGGCACGCCGTGGGAGGGGAGAGCGAAGGCAAACCTCGGGTAAGCGCTGGCTACCCGGGGCGCTCCCTCTACAAGGGCTTCTCTCCTGCCCGTGCCAGCGGCAGCATCCGCAGCGGCGGCAGCGGCCGCAGCCACGCCCTGGGCAGAGGGGAAGGGGCCGCTGGCCCGGGCCGAGCCCGGCGCGGCGGCTGGGGCGG